>JALMQS010000228.1:938026-1010663 GCA_024734495.1 Forficula auricularia | reverse complement strand
ACATTAATATAAAAAGCAAAGCACTTGGCTTAGAAATTAATTGTAAAAAGTCTGCATTTGTCTCAAACAGGGTAGAATCGGATATCGGTTTAGAAAACAACAAATCACATATAGAATATAAATCTGAAATAATTTATTTGGGACAGATAATTAGCTTCGAAGGCAGAACAAGTAAAGAAGTTGCAAGAAGAGTTAACCTGGGTTGGAATAAATTTTGGTCATTAAAATTCATCTTAAAAAACAAAAACATCGACCTAATCTCCAAAATAAAATTTTTTAAAGCATGTGTAATACCGGTCTTGATCTATGGAGCTCAAACATGGCCCATTACGGAAAAGATAGCTAATAAACTAGAAGTAACACAAAGAGCCATGTTAAGGAGTATCCTTAATATCAAAAGAAAGGATAGAATAAAAAATGAATATATATACAAAAAAACAAAATTAAAAAATATAACATATTTAATAAAAAAATTAAAATGGAATTGGGCAGGTCACATAGCCAGACTTAGCGACGAAAGATGGACCAAGATCGTAACAGAATGGTGGCCTATCGAAGGAAAAAGAAGACGGGGAAGACAACACAAGAGATGGTGTGACGATATTAGGAAGATAGCGGGAAATGAATGGAGCAGAACTGCCAGAAGAAGACCGATATGGAAAGAAAAGGGAGAGGCCTACGCCCAAACGGGCCTGGTGCAAAACGAATGAACAATACTTAAATAATATATTATACTATACATGTAATAATACTAAAATCTTTTTTGTAACTTGTTAGTTCTCTTTTATTTTCTAAATACTGTATAAATATACAAAATGTACCAAAAAAGGCTTAAATAAAACTTGACAAATTTACGAAGTATCGAAATAATTTATTGTTTAATTCATAAGTAATAATAGAGTTTCGATTTTTCTAGTGGGGAGGGGGGGACAATGAGTTCTGTGGAGGAGGGCACTGGCCCCTTGTTCCCCCCTAACTACGCCCATACTCATAGACCAGAATTCTCGTGCCTTTGGAAATCGAAACTCTCGAACATTTTTAGCTTTATATTTGAAAGTAATGCAAGGCAGCCAAGGGTAGGGAGGAAAGAAATCAACTGGTGTGATCACCACACGACTTTCACATTTTCATTTATTTGAAATCATCGCGACACTACAATTTACACCCCCTTAATTTATTTCGTTTTTTTTTCTCAAAACAAGTTAATTTCATTTTGTAACTTCTAGGTGGAAGGAATCGATCCCCTTAATAGATAGAAACCGGATTTGGGACATAAAACCGGATATTGTGGTTCCCAGAGTCCAAAAATCAGGCCGGCGTAAGGCAGTTTCAACCCGTTCCCCGGAAGTCGGCCCCGCATTTTGAGAGCCGCCTGGGTCTACGAAAATTACCCAATTAAAAAACACCGATTTTCATTAACTTTTTACAGAATGATGATACCATAAACAGATGCAAGACATTTTTTAGTAGGGATGATTCAGTTTAAATGAATGACAAAAATCATCAAAGTTCAGTGTAATTCCATAAAGTCGTCACTCATATCCTGGAAAGGTCATACATGATTATAGATTTTGTACTTTCATTGTATTCTTTGCACCTGGATTGCGAAAAAATATAGTACTTGGATTTGTTTAAAAAACTGGATTGTATTATTATTTAATATTCATCTTATAAAAAATATATGATATGTAGCAGCATTTGTAAATAAATAAATAATTCCTCGTTGTAAAATTTAAGTCTAAGATTTGAATGTATATATTCAGGCCCCGCAAAATTTTTGAACCCGGCGGCCCCGCAAAAGGACACGCCGGCCATGTACGAAATAATGGAGTAAAATAAAGAACATTTTTGAATTTTTTTTTAAAAACTTTTTAAAATTTAAAATATAAAATACTAGTTTCACATAAATAAAAATCCGATACTTGTTTAGCAGGACACTATATATCATATATGGGCAACCCCGGCCCTCCACCAGCTTCAATCCGGCCCGCGAAAGATTCAGAAATTTCAAATAACTTACAAAAAAAATTAAAAATTTAGCAGACATAGTTTATTTGTAATTACTTTGTACGAAAAATAATTTGCACATTCGGAAGCACGTATAAATATGAGTAGCTTTTTTTAATCATGAAAATTAATAAAAATAACCATCGAACTCGGCTTACAAATGTTAATATAGAAAACACTTTGCGCCTATGTACCTACTAGTGATATTGACCTTAATATTGATCATCTTGTTTCTCAGCTTCAAACTCAAGTCTCTCAATTTTCATTGATTTTTCCATCTTTTTTTTTTTTTTTTGTTAATTTGCTTTTTATGTTTGATTATGCTAAGTATTATAATTAATAAATAAAAAAATGTGTGGATTTTTATCGCTATTATTTTATTCACTACTACCTACTTATTTCTTACCTACGGTCCGCGATCTGAAAAATCCCGAAATTACGCCCTCAGCTAAGCAAAGGTTATCCATACGTGGTATATATATTTCGGGGTATAAGCCAGACCTGATTCTATAAATGGAAAAATGGGAACATGCAGAGGGGCGCAAGGATTTTGGGGCGTAAAGGGGACGCAAGAGAATAGAGAAGATTGGGGGGGGGGCACCTGTTTAATTTGCCCATAGCGCCACGAGGGTTAAAAACGGGCCTGGTATAAGCCCATCTTAAGGAGTTCACAAAGGACACTGATTTGTGAAACCTACCTAGTATTTTATATTTCAAATTTTAAAAAGTTTCAAAAAATATTTTTACTTTATTTAATATGTTTCACCAAGAACCTACACCATTCTCCATTGGCGTAGTTAGGGAATTTTCCTAAGGGGGGGCCAGGGCGGCGCCAGGGTTAAGCGAGGTGTGGCTTTAAACTTTAAATATAAACTTTATTAATTGAAAACCCACACATCCATCCTTTTTGTTTTATTTGCATTTTTTTATTTAAATTCATTTTATAACTTAAATTCAGTAAAGTAGCTTGTTTTAAGAGGCGACTGTGGGTCAGTGGCTAGAGTGTTGGGTCGCTGACTCGAAGATCGCTGGTTCGAGACCGAGTCTCGGCAGATAGATATTTTCAGTCGCCTCCTCTTGGAAAGTAATGGCAACCTACCAAGAGTATAATTGCCTAGTAACCTCTCCAAATTAGCCGTTCGGAACCGGCGTTAAAAAGTAGGTCCCATATATCTGTGTAAAAACAACTAAACACACTCAGCACAGGTATATGTGGAGAGGAGCCGATACCCGTTTCGGGTATGGCACTCGAAGAAGAAGCTTGTTTTAAATTCAATCATTTCAGATAATAAGCATTTAGGGAGCGACTACGCTGAGTACACCCACCGCCATTCAAAAAATTAATATCTAAACCAACTCTTGCTATAAGAGCAAACCCACGTCACCTCACATCCAAGCCTCATATCAATTTTCAAAAACAAACATCCATTATCATATTAACCACTGCAAGGTGGTCCAAGTAAACGTTCAAGTCAATAAAATTTTCTAGAGAATGAGATAGAAATCAAGTTTCTAGAATGAGTGGTTTTCATTTTATGAAGGAAAAACTGAGATTTTTTGCAAAAAATTGCATTTTTTCAAAATTTCAACCTCATTGCGGAAGGGGTTACCATTATCCAATTAATATGAAACTTTATTTAAATTGTAGCAAATTTAATCTAGTTTTAAAATGTATAGTGTCGAAAACGTGCTCCATGGTCAAAATGGGTAATATCGAAAAAAGTACGAGTTTTAGGGATATTCAAATCCCGGAGGCTGTTTTTTGTATCCCCATTAAAAATCGAACTAATGGACCAATTTTGCATTTCTTTTTTCAATCAACGCGAAAATGTGTCCTCTTTAATTTACTATAGAACGGTTATTTATAAAATATGAACTGTTTTCGAGTTATAAGCGAAAAGCTGGAAAAAGTCCGAATATTTCGAGGTTTTTCGGCCTCCAAAAGTTGTCCCCCAGACTTTCGAGGTCGCAAACTTAGATTTGCATCCCCACACCATACCAAACGACCCTAAAAAAATATTTCCCCGCAATTAATATAAGCTCAAACCCCCTATTTACTGGGCTATATGAGAAGATAATTTTTTTTGAAATCTAGATTTTTCAATGTGTATTGATTTTTTAAGAATAAAATTAATCTCATAGCATAAATAGTTATTGAGATATTGACTCGATTTTTCTAGGGGGCGCAGTGCCTCCCTTGCCCCCTCCCTTAACTACGCACATGCCGGCGGCCCCGCAAAAGGTAACGCTGGCCCAGCACGTAATAATGAAGTAAAGTAAAGAAAATTTTTATAAAAACTTTTTAAAATTTTAAATATAAAATACCAGGTAGGTTTAACATAAACAAAAGATCAGATGCTTGTTTAGCATGACTCTATATAGTATATATTTCGGTATATGCCAGGCCGGATTCTATAAATGGGCAAAATGGGCACATGCCCAGGGGCGCAAGGATTTTGAGGTGTAAAGGGGGCGCAAGAGAATAGATTAGATTGGGGGGGGGACCTGTTTAATTTGCCCATAGCGCCACGAGGGTTAAAAACGGGCCTGGTATAAGCCCATCTTCAGGAGTTCACAAAGGACACTGATTGTGAAACCTACCTAGTATTTTATATTTCAAATTTTAAAAAGTTTCTAAAAAAATTTTCTTTACTTTATTTAATATATTTCACCAAGAACCTACACCATTCTCCCTTAACAAAATTAATAATGGAGTTTCGATTTTTCTAAGGGGTGGCAATTAGTTTTGTAAGGGGGACCCTACCCCTCTTTCCCCCACCCCTAACAACGCCCATAGGAAGGGGGCAGTCATCAGGCTACGGGTGAATGTTTACCCCGAGGGGTGAACGGCGATTGGAATTAGGTGTACTCCGTCTTTGGAATTATATGTTACAATTTACAATGAGTTGGCACCAAAATTGGTTAACCCTCAGGAATTTTCTTTGGAAATCAATAACGTAGAGGCTTTATTCAGAGCTTATTTATGAATAATTAATGTAATGCTAATATATAATTATTTAAAGTGTTGATGTATGTAATGAGTATTGTTAATGTATTGTTGATCTATGTAATGAGTATTGTTAATGTATTGTTGTGTATGTAATGAGTATTGTTAATGTACAATTTTATAATTTTGTAAATTGAGGCTTTTAGCCGTTGAAAATGAAATAAATAAATAATTAAATTTGGAATTATTTTGGAATTCATTGGATAATCTATTGTCATCTATTGTCTTCTACTTGAAAATTAAAGTGGAAGTGGAAGTAGGTGTACACGATTTTAGGTCGCGGTTCACCCCTCGGTGAACCCTTGATTACACAATTAATTTAAAAATTCATAAATTCGCTCGAATTTTTCCAAGTTAGCCAACCGTTGTTTGTGACACGTGGTGCATTGTTGCCAACATCACTCCCTAGACAGTCAGCTCAATAACAAATGATGCAATCTTGGTCCACAATTTATTAACATGTACTCAACTCTTTCTCATTACTAATTTAATTTTTAATTGTTTATTAATTCTCACACTTTTCTAAAATATTCTATTCATTTTAGTGATTAAAAATACAAGATAATGGCTTCATTTAGCGATAACCCGATGGAATCAATGAGTGAGAGTGAGGATGCTTCGAATAATGAAATATCGCCAGAAAAAAGGTCCAATTGCGAAGGAGAAATATGGAAATATTGCATGGACATTAAAATCAAAAGGTGGGATCATTATACTAATAATATTAAATAAAATATAGTGAGGTATGAAAAGCAATACTATATATATTCAGGGGCGTAACTGGGCATTTAGAGGCCATCTGGTAAGGAATTGGGCTCCCAGTGTAAATAATAAAACATATTGTCCCCCTTGCCTCGAGGGCCCCGGGGCATTGCCCCGGTTACCCCAGCCTAATTACGCCCCTGAATCAGGCCCGGATCGAATAGGTGCGGGGCCTGATTGGAGTTTTTTGGGGGCCCTCTCTATATATTAAATATTTAAATAATGTTTGGAGCTTTATTTATCAAGAGCCTGAAGAAGCTGCAATAAAAGTGGCGAAACATTGCAATTGATAAGTCGTAATAAACACTTATTTTGTTCCTCATCCTCTGAAAAACAAAAATTACATTTTTTATGAGGTTAATATAATCTGTGTCTATACCTTGGGAGTGGATTGATTTAAATATATAGTCGTGTTCAATTGTGTCGAATGCTTTCTTATAATCAAGAAATGCAATAAATAGATCAAATTGGTATTCTTTAGATTTTTCTATCAATTGGTTAAGGACCTGTAATTGATCGGTCGTCGAGAAGCCATTCCTGAAGCCTGCCTGTTCTCTGGGCTGATTCTCCTTAAGCACTGGTCCCAGCCTCAAAGTAATGATTTTCATGAATATTTTTCCTATATTTGAGGATATTGTAATTGGTCTATAATTGTTTATGTCTTTTCTGTCACCCTTTTTGAAGATTAGGACAATATCAGATTTCTTCCATTGTATTGGAATTGTTTTTGATTTTAATATTTCATTAAATAATGTAGTGAGTGGCTTTGTGATTTTTTTCTTTCATATATTTAAATGTTTCATTATGAATTCCATCATTTCCAGGTGACTTATTATTTTTTAAGTTCTTTATTATTTTTGAGACTTCAGATTCTAAAATTTCCGGTATTTCTTCATTATTAATCTTTACTAGTTAAGTTTGATTTTTGTTTTTTGAGATGTACTAGTATATAATTTTTTATAGAACTCTGTAATTATTTTCAAATTTATCAATAAAAAAAGACAAAAAAAAGAAATATTTACTGATAATACATAATTCCGAGTATGAAAGACGAAAATAATTTAATTCAATAGGAATAAATTTATATTATAAATAAATAATTATTTTAATTTTAATACAGTTTCGTCTTAATTAATTTATTTTTTTGTTTTGTTTTTTATATATGTATAGAGAAGAATATGCATATGGGACTTTGGAGATCGCCCAGGAGACGGTGGAATTAATGAAGAAGATTATTTCAAAAGCAGAATGGAAATCTGCAGAGTACGTAAAAAATTTATAAAAAAAACTTATTGCTTTTATATAATTATTGCTGATTGATATAATACAAATCTTTGGTAAGTTTTTGTAAATGTAAAGAGAGATTTTGGTTAAAACCACTTATTATTGAACATTTTTAATAAGAAAATCATTTAAGAATTCACATTGTTTAGACACCTATTTCTGAAGTCGTTTTCAATTGCTGTGGGAGAACTCTGTTAAATTAAATTCATGTTATTATCACTGTAAACTCCTTGAAATCGATTCATGTTACTTTCGCCCTGAAGAGAGAAACTTGTCCTCCGATCAGGGAGTTTAATAAGCCAATTTGCCAGGCTAGCGATGTTAAATATCTCGGATAGGAGACACACCTGGAATAAATACATCAAGAACAAATCTAAACAGCTGGAACTAAAACTACACAAACTCATCATCATTGAGTATACAGTCCTAAGACTGGTTTGACGCGACCACCCGTCTCCACTTGGCTCTGTCCCCCGCCAGCTGTTTGACCTTTCTAAATGTCTCGTATCCCATATCCCCAATTATTTTGTTGCAATATTCTAATCTGGGTCTTCCCCTTTTCTTTCCCACCTCCCCCTCCAAGATATCCCTAAGCAGTCCCCCATGTCTGTGTGCCCCATCATCAGACCTCTTCTCTTCTTCAGATTCTTCTTTCTCCGACTCTTCCAAGAACTTCTTCATTTGTAATTTTATCCATCCATTTGATATTCATCATTCTTCTGTAGCACCACATTTCGAAAGCCTCCAATCTCTTTCTCTCCGCTTCTCTAATTGTCCAGGTTTCACACCCGTACATGGCTATGCTCCATACATATGTCTTCAATAGCAAATTCCTGTTTTCTAAGCTGATTGAGGAGGAGCATAGTAGTTTTTGTTTTGAATTAAACCCCATTTTTGCTTGGGCAATTCTTGATTTAATTTCGTTTTCGCTCCTCCCATCCCCATGTTATTTTACTTCCTAGGTAGCGGAATTCCTTAACTCCTTCTAGGTTTTCTTGGTAAATTTTGATGCATTCCTGTCTCGTTTTTTTTTGTACAACTCTGCTACTCTCGGCAAAATAAAAACTTTTCAACTTAAAATACAATCCATAAATCTGTTTCCCAAAGCCTCAAAATCCCAAAACCAAAAATATTCTTTAAAGAGATTAAGCTCAAAGATAATTCCTTTTTTAATATTATTTTTAGAGATATAGCCAACCTTTTAACGATAATTGGAGAAAAATTAGCTGGGTCTTCGCATAAACACTCTTACCTTATTGCCAATATGGTTCGCCGGGTACTAAAAATTATTCGCGACGAATATCATGCGGCTACATCAAATAAGGTAATATTTATTTAAATTTATTGAATTATTAAACTTTTTATACACTAATATATATTTTATACTAATTGTTTTTTTTTGTTTTTTTTTTTATGTATGAATGTGTTTGTGTTTTTGATTAAATATAAATTTCATTCAATTTTATTGTTCACCCCCCACACAGAATTCAACTTTAAAACTTAACCTAAGAGAGAGGAAGGTATGTTAGCTGGTAAAAAGCGCCACTATAGGCAGAGATGGGCAAAATACATCATAACATGTATTTTTGATACAAAATACAAAATACATCGATCACTGGCTGGTTCCCACAATATAGTACATTTCTCTTTAATCTTATCTCATCTTATTAAATGAGCAATTCTTGTATATATATATATATAGATTCGGTTTCTCGAAAACAGCCCTAAGGATTTGGATGAAATTCACGGGTTAGGGGGTTTTTGGGTTGGCATTTCGATCTGTCACGGTCTCATCTTCGGCTAAGTTGTTTTTGATGGGTTTTTTGTTAATTGAAATAATTATTCACAGGTGGTTGTTGAAAAAAAATTTATAATTACATTTCTTTCAATTTTCTTTTAATAAAATTAATTGTTTTATTTTATTTTAAATTCCACTAATAGATCATTACAAATATTATTATATATTAGAATTTGCCAATTTAATTAATTAAAGGTATTTGATTTTTATAAAATAATTTATTAGAATATCAATTTCATTCTCTTTAAAAAATCCGACAATTCGAAGGATCGTGCCTCCTTCTTCAGGATTTAAAAGAGTCAACGAAATAACCTCCGTGTATATTAATATTATTTTTAATTGCGATTCCATTCAAAACTTTGCGTCCAGTGATACGTCTTGATGATAGCCATATCGGGTCAAAACGTTGGTAAAAGTATAAATTAAGTTTTTTATTTCTATTTTATTTTGGCTACGATTAAAAATTGACCTTTTTAACTGAATTTAAAATTAAAAATAATATTAATATATCGCTTTTAACTGAAGCAAAAAATTACCGAACATCGCTCGGTGTTCCAGGTACTAATAATATAATATGATTGATCAAGTTGTAATTATTTTAACCCCTAACACTAACATATAACATCTTATCTTTCTGGCCACATACACGTATCAAAAACAACACAGACACTAGAGTAAAAATAAAATGTATTTTGAGTATTTTCAAAATATGTATTTTCTATACAAAATATATGGAAAATGAGTATTTTCGACACACGTATTTTAAATACTTGTATTTTCGATATTGCCCATCTCTGACTATAAGATAGATTAGAGTTCGATTCCTCGTTCGACTGGTCCTTGGGTCTGAGTGTCTGAATATATATAACGTATTTTTCGCCGTATAAGACGCACCCAATTTTAAAGGAGGCAAATCTAGAAAATGGTGGGCTTTTGTATTTGCCGTATAAGACGCAGAGCACTTTTTCCACCCCGATTTTGGGGAGATAAAGTGCGTCTTATACGGCGAAAAATACGGTAATACATATATTCAGCACACTCAGATATATATATATATTCTTTGGTTAATCGTTAATCGTATCCATAATTTAATTAGTTTACAAGATTGTAGGAAATTGGATAAATAAATCAATCACAGTTTTATATTAAACAATAATTTTCTAATTAATATATTAAAGAATAATCAACATATTAACGAGAATTGTTTTTGATCGCGCTTTTTAAACAAGATATATATATCGCGAGACTACTGCTGGTTGAGGCTATTGGAGTCTGCTGAAATCTTAAGTCTGGACCAAGAGAGAATGAAAAAGAAGTGATCCATCTAGCTATAATCCAGCATCATTTCGCATGACGCTTTTTATATCAAACACTGATATGGATCACCAAATGGATTTGTAATCTGAGATGTTATATATTCAATCCTCCAGTCCAGCGCGCTCGATCTGTTAACACGTGTGTTAGGTGTTTGCCATCAATTAATCATAAGTTTCCTGTATTTGATTCGATCGCGAATCGAATGCAGATGATTTTTGTCAGATATTAAGTGAAAATAATATCCGAATTTATATATTTCTGACTTGAAATAATGAAGTTAAATAATTTTCTAATTAATATATTAAAGAATTATTATCATTTCCGTCCATAATTTGTATTAATTTGAAAGTTTATATTAGGAAAATAAGGACAAGTTTTTTGTGTGACTTTTATTTTTCCACCAACGTTTCGTCGACTTTGCCGACTTCTTCAGGGCTTCAAATAGTCATGTCGTACATTCGTCTAAATTTTCTTATTATCTTCGTTACCATTGAAGGCCATCAGAACACAAATTTCAGAAAATATTTGCCACATTCACAAAAAACACAAAAGAAAAGAAAGAAAAATTGTGTTTTTTGTGAATGTGGCAAATATTTTCTAAAATTTGTGTTCTGATGGCCTTCAATGGTAACGAAGATAATAAGAAAATGACTATTTGAAGCCCTGAAGAAGTCGGCAAAGTCGACGAAACGTTGGTGCATAAATAAAAAAGTCACACAAAAAAAACTTGTCCTTATTTTCCTAATATAAACTTTCAAATTAATATTAAAGAATAATTAACATATTAACGGGAATTGTTTTTGATCTCGTTTTTAAACAAGATATATATATTGAATGTCTCAATAAAAGAGTGTGTCTTCTGCTAGAATTATAAATTTTATTTATTTATAACGAGACTATAGTTTCGAGGGCTTTGCCCTCTTCATCAGTCTATTACAATGGATTCACGGGAATTAATTTATGAATATTATTCATATTATTCATAAATTATTTCTGTGAATCCATTGTAATAGACTGATGAAGAGGGCAATAGCCCTCGAAACTATAGTCTCGTTATAAATAAATAAAATTTATAATTCCAGCAGAAGACACACTCTTTTATTGTCTCCTTCAATATATAAAAATTCTGCTACTCTCGGCAAAAACTTTCAATTTAAGATATATATATATCGCAAGACTACTGCTGGTTGAGGCTATTGGAGTCTGCTGAAATCTTAAGTCTGGACCAAGAGAGAATATCTGACAAAAATCACCTGTAATCGATTCTCAATCGAATCAAATATAGGAAACTGATTATATTAAATAAGACGTATGTTTCGTCACTTTATTTCTGACTTCTTCAGCGACTTATAACTCAATTGTCCAATATCATCTGTGATTTATTTATCCAATTTCCTACGATCTTGGTAAACTATATATGTATATTTTTTTTATCATGGGTTTCTTTATTCCCTAAATCTTTTATTATTAATATTAAATGAAAATTTTAGAGAAACCATGAAGAAGAAAGAGAGCCAGATTCATTACATACTATTATGACTCGGACCGATGCCGAGGATTATAGTAAAGTAATTGATGAATTGAGAGATTCTGTAATTGAACATATTGGTGAATATCAGATGGAACTTGAGACAAGGTGAATATTTTTCTTTTTTTACTTTCATTTAAATCTTACTTTCATTCATATGCCGGGAAGCTTTGATTACACTGTTCGATAAAAATTTTCCCCCGTAAACCTAACAATGGATTCCAGTAAGTTTTATCGTATTATCATACAATTTTCCGATTTTTTACAACACGTCAGAGTTTTGGGATATTATGGGTCAAAATTATGAAAAATGCCATTTTGACCTATTTTCGAGTCCCATTAAATATTAAACAGCAATATTTGAAATCAAAATATTGTGTTGGCGTAATAGAAAACAGCTTGCTCTTTGATTTTCAAATTATTATTTGTTTTTAGTTCAATTAAAACTCGAGTTATAAGGTTATAACTAGAGACCGGATTCCTATGCAATTGCATATTTTGCTTGCCGCCACATACGACCCAGGGGATCAATTATCTATCCGAATCATGCATCTAGGATACTGTGCCTTATATTTTATACTGCATATTTTTGCATATTTGAATAATATTGCATAAAATTGCATATTTTAAGGATTTTTTGGGCAAAATACAGATTTTTTAAAAGTAAATTTTTGGAGATAATATAAAAATAAAATAAAAGCAATACAATACAATCGTGTATGTTAAATAAAACCACCCCCCTCCCCCGTAATTTTTCGTTCACATTTTTTGAAACATCATTAATTTATTATGTTGATTTATGACGATGTTCAAGCGGGAGGGCCTCGGGTTCGAGCCTTGCTTGCATATAAAATTTCGAGCGGCTAAATCTCGGCTCCCTCACTAACACTACTTTACTTTATGTGCTGTCTATATGGGCTGTGTGCCCGGTAACAATAAATAAATTTAAAAAAAAAATATATATATATATATATATACCTAATGAGAATTTTGTGCAATTTTCTACGCAATAAAAGTACATAAACTTTGTGAAACCTACCTAGTATTTTATGTATAATTAAAGTTTTGAGCATCTTTTTTTTTGAAAATAGTTGGTAGTTTTTCAAAGTATTTTATATTTTAAATTTTAAAATGTTTATAAAATTTCAAAATTTTCCTTAGTTTATATAAGGTCTTTGTTTTTTAGTTATAATTCGAGTTCTAATTGAGCTAAAAACTAGTGGTAATTTGAAAATCAAAGAGAAAGCTGTTTTTTATTAAGTCAACAAAATATTTTGATTTCAAATATTGCTGTTTAATATTTAATGGGACTTGGAAATAGGTCAAAATAGCCATTTTTGTCATTTTGACCGGTAATATCTCAAAACTCTGACGTGTTGTGTTGTAAAACATCGGGAAATTGCATTTTTTGTTGAGCAGTATTATTAGTCTCTGACGTTTTTGCTTAATGGTCATGGTAGATATCATTATGGTACAATATTTAATATATCTTTTCTGATTAACAACTATCGTTAGAATTAAGATATGTTATGTGCCGCACGATATAAATATTTTTTTTAAAATTTAGGTCAAATAAGTTTAAAGGTTGGACACCCCTGGTTTATACCATATCTATATCTATATAATATGGGGTCGCGAAAAATTTTCCACTCAAAATGGGGTCGCAAAGGAAAAAAGTTTAAGAAGCGTTGCACTAGATAATGGTTGCATAAAAAATAATTTCAAAAAATTTCGAACTATATATTTTAGATACCTAAGTTCATTTTTTATATTAAATAATTACACCCCTTTAATTCTACCAGTTTAATAAATTAACTTTAATAAAAATTGAAAGAAAAAGATGATCACTTTACAGTATGTCCATTGGACATATCTTCAATAAGTTGCAAATTTACAAATTAGTTGGTTGTGTTGACATTTGACGTGTTGTAAAAAATCGGGATATTTTATGATAATCAGGGTATAAAACTATTGGAATCCATTGTTAGGTTTACGGAAAAAATTTGTGTTTAATTTTTGTCGAGCAGTGTTATTGGAATATGTATTTAGTATCTGGCATACCGAGCTTTGCTTGGGGTTGCTCTGGGGCGAGACGCCTCTTAGAGCAGAAAAAACATTTGGAGTACAGCTGGTAACTTTTTCAACAAGATAAGTTATTACATGTGGTTATATCTCCAAACCAGGGGTGTCCAACCTTTTTGGCTTAGTTGGGCCAGCATTTGAATGAAAAGAATTTCTCTTGGGCCGCGAGAAAATATACTAATACTATTAATATTTCTTAATAAAAATGATAGTTAATACTGTAGAATAATGATATTCACCATAACAAAGAATATATATTATGTAGATATGAGGTGTTTTTTTATTTTTGGAATCATTAAATTATCCAAAAGATTTTAAAAATTGTATTTAAATGTTTACCTTGTCTATCATGAAGGTTTGAACAATTCTCAAAAATGCAGTTGTCAAAAGAAATACACAAAACGCGACAACCATAAAACACAAATATTAAGGCACTTGACCCGCTGGCTGTTTGACTCGAAATGAAATAAATCCATTTCAATGCAAAAGAAAGAGCAAAGGGAAAAGAATCCCGTTACTTGATTAGATATCAGAAAAGAAAATAATTCCAAATAAAATAAAAACCTATTCAAGACATGCCCAATTGATTTGAGATTGTTTTTAAAAAACTAACATGTGCGTCAAGGGATTTTCACTTAACTTTTCCTAATTAATTAAAAATCAACATTTTATGGGAATAAACTTTTAAATAACATTTAATAAATAAAATATCAAATTGAGTGGATATTGATGAGGCAGTCCAAAAAAAGAAGATAATTTATATACTGTCTTTTTATTCATAAACCACACATTTCGGAGGCTATTCCTATGCTACATTATAATTCTGCTGAGAATGAAATACAATATATTATTAAATTGAAAGTTTTTGTGCCGAGGGTAGCAGAATTTTTATTATCTCCTTCAATATATTATTGTTACTGCTACTGTCACTGGAAGAGAAGGCAGATGGGAATGTCGCATTGGATTTCCTTCACTCACTTTTCAAAACTCTGAAGAAGGAGGAAATAGCCTCCGAGACTCGGTTTATGAATAAAAAGATGGTATAAATTATCTTTTTTTTTGGACTGCCTCCTTCAATATCCACTCAATTTCACTTATCAGATCCGTCTCCAAAAATTACTCGCAAACTTATTAAATAACAAATAATCATCTAATTGTAAATAAATTCCATCATAAATACAAAATCAAATACAGTTTTACAGGTGTTATGACCACCTATTATTATTAGTTAAAAATATACACTACCCAACCACAAAATCACTAATAGACATTATAACTAAATAATTTTAAAATATAAATCTTCAATATACGGTATCTAAATTGTAGTATTTCTATACACTCAATCAGAAAGTTTGCAGGTAAAAAAATGTATATCTAATGAGAAAAGGAGTCAGGTTGGCTGAGTGGTCAAAGAGCAGGCCTCCTATTCAAGCCCGACACACTGCAAATATTTGATCGGCTATAATCTGATTCTCTCAGGGGAAGGCAATGGGAAACCACGCCTGTGAAAAATTTCCCCAGGAAAAATTACAATAGAGAGTATACTCTCAAAAATTTCAAAAATATTTTTATTTTATTTTACCAATGCTTACGGGATAAGGTTTTTTTTTTTCAAACATTTCAAATAGCTCTTAATCTCAATATAAAATAAACTACAACGGATCGTTGCTAAACTTTATCCAAATTCTTTTGAAATATTAATATGTTTATTCCTATATTATTAATCAGATATCACTTGCAATTTGCAGTTCATGTTAACTTTAATTCAAAAATAAAGATCGATTCTCATTTTTATTACTCGAGAATAACAATTCTACATTGATTTTTGACGTTTCGGTTATTATTGGTAACTATTAATCTTAAGTGGGAGATAAATTTAACCTAATTTATCTCGCGGAGAATTTACCACTGCTCGAAGCCCCTAAAACCTTAGTAAATTGGATATTGGATTGTATCTAAGTTTCTGAGATTGGCTCGTGATCCCAGGCTATCTTTTCCTTCTACTCTGTTCTCTTCACGATGGAGGGGCCAGCCCATTAGGGGATGACCTTCTGGTGTATCTCCTTCTCACATCAATATCATTAAAAAAAAAAAAAAACTATTGCTGAAGACATGGAGGAATCTAGTTAAAATCAAAAATAGCCATCGATTCTGATCTAATACTTGAGTGCAATAACAATTCTACAATAGATTTCTGACGCTTCGATTATTATTGGTAACCATTAGCTAAAGACATGGAGGAATCGACATAAAGAATCAAAAATAACGATCGATTCTTATCTAATACTAGAGGAGATAACCTTATTTCAAGTTTTCAAGTTTGAGTTGTTTAGCATAAAAGAATTTAGTCTTTTTGATTTTACAAGTCGATTCTTCTTCCATGTTTTCAGTAGAGGTTGCCATTAATAGTCAAAACATCAAAAATGGATTGCGATAAGGTTATTCCTCTAGTATTGAATAAAATCGATCGTTATTTTTGATTTTAAGCCGATTCCTCCATGTCTTCAGCAATGGTTACCAATAATCAAAACGTCAAAAATCAATGTAGAATTGTTATTCCTCAAGTATTAGATCAGAATCAATAGCTATTTTTGATTTTAAGTTGATTCCTCTGTCTTCAGCACTGGTTACCAATAAAACCAAAAATACTATTATATTATTATCATTTCCGTCCATAATTTGTATTAATTTGAAAGTTTATAATAGAAAAATAAGGACAAGTTTTATAGTGTGGCGAATGTGTGCCATGACTATTTGAAGCCCAGAAGAAGTCGTCAAAGTCGACGAAACGTTGGCTGATAAATAAAAAAGTCACACATAAAAACTTGTCCTTATTTTCCTATTATATACTTTTCAAAAAATAAGTTTGAAACTACTTTTGGCGTTTTAAAATTTTAAGAATGGACCACAGGCCATTGTATATTTATATATTTATTTATTTTATTCTAGTTTTGATTTGATTATAAAACAAGCAAACAAACACATCCATGCAAAAGAAGTGATCATGACAACCGCCTATTCAAAGCTGCTTCAAGATTTTTTATTAGAGGCTAAAGGAAAAAAGTTTCACGCATATGTAGTGAACAATGAAAACGATCAAGTTAGTTCAATTTATCATCTATATTTATTCCTTTATAAATAGCTTATTAATCAATATTTTTTAATTTTTTTTAGGGTCGAAAGCTTGCACATGCACTTGGTTCAGCTGGTATTGAGACAACTTTAATTAAATTTAACAATGTCATGGCATTTATGCCCATTGTAAATAAAGTAATCCTGGGCACAAATACAATTATGGCTGACGGAGGTCTTCGTGCTATTATTGGCTCTCGAAATCTCGCCCAGGCTGCTAATTACTACAAAAAACCTGTTAGTCATATATTATTATATTATCTTTTTGATTTTTCATACTATATTTAGAAAAAAAATACACATTTTTCTTATCAAAAACGAACAAACAATAAATTAAAATAGAAATATGGAAACAGAGAGTAGCCATGCGCGTAGTTAAGGGGGGGCAAGGGCACTACCAGAAAACTCTTTGCCCCCCTAGAAAAATCGAGTCAATATCTCAATAACTATTTATGCTATGAGATTAATTTTATTCTTAAAAAATCAATACAGATTGAAAAATGTAGATCTCAAAAAAAAATTATCTTCCCATATAGCCCAGTAAATAGGGGGTTTCAGCTTACATTAATTGCGGGAAAATATTTTTTAGGATTGTTTGGTATGGTGTGGGTATGCCAAATCTAAGTTTGCGACCTCGAAAGTCTGGGGGACAACTTTTGGCGGCCGAAAAACCTTGAAATTTTCGGACTTTTTCCAGTTTTTCGCTTATAACTCGAAAACAGTTCATATTTTGTAAATAACCGTTCTATAGTAAATTAAAGAGGACAAATTTTCACGTCGATTAAAAAAAAGAAATGCAAAATTGGTCCAGTAGTTCGATTTTTAATGGGGATCCAAAAAACCCCCAGGATCACTTTTGAATATCCCTAAAACTCGTACTTTTTTCGATTTTTTCTCATTTTGACCATGAAGAAGGACTTTTTCAACAAAGACAACTTTATACATTTTTAAACTAGATTAAATTTGCTACAATTTAAACAAAGTTTCATATTAATTAGATGGTAACCCGTGCCGCAATGAGGTTGAAATTTTTAAAAAATGCAATTTTTTTGCAAAAAAAAATCTCAGTTTTTCCTTCATAAAATGAAAACCACTCATCCTAGAAACTTGATTTCTATCTCATTGTCTAGAAAATTTTGTTGACTTGAACGTTTACTTGGACCACTTTTTAGTTAAAACTCTTTTATTTATAGATATCCTACATTTTCCGGACAGGATATGATCCGAATCCTAATAAGCGTCATGGAAAATGTAGGATATCTATAAATCAAAGAGTTTTATCAAAAAAAGGTCCAAGTAAACGTTCAAGTCAATAAGATTTCCTACAGAATGAGAGAGGAATCAAGTTCCTAGGATCAGTAGTTTCATTTTATGAAGGAAAATTGCGATTTTTTGCAAAAAATTGCAGTTTTGGATGGTTGGGCGAGAACAATTTGGGTTGGGCGGTCGCCACACCTCTCTCAACCCTGGCACCGGCACTGCGGCTGTCCCCCTATGAAAATTCCCTAACTACACCAATGAGAGTAGCTGTAGATCCTCAATGTTAAAACAAAAACTCCTTCCACTGCTGGTTGAAATGTCCTTGTTTTATTGTTTACAAATCATGATACATGTTTCGTCGATAACTCATCAACATCCTCAATCTCAGATGTGTTCAATCAAATACATTGACAAATTTTCCATTATACAACGCATTTACTTCGAGACGATAACCGTCCAACACACGCATGACCGTGACACCTCCAGTAGAATGTTATATATAAATAAACGCTTGAAAGTTTCTTTTTGCCGAGAGTAGCAGAATGATTATCGATTTTTTAGGAAGCGGAGATGGATAATAAAATTCAAAACACATCTATATCTTATTTTTATCTAATCTACTCTTATTAAATTAGCAAAAATTGTATATATATATATATATCCAATCGGTTTCTCTAAAATGGCTCTAACGATTTGGATGAAATTCACTGGTTAGGAGGGTTTTGTGTTGGCGATTCGATCTGGCACGGTCTCATCTTCGACTATTTTTGATAGGTTTTTTGTTAATTGAAATAATTATTCACAAGTGGTTGTCTCGATAAAAATGTATAATTACATTTTTATTCAATTTTCTTTTAATTTTTAATTGGTTTTTTAATTTTAAATTCCACTAATAGATCATTACAAATATTATTATATATATTAAAAGTTAGACAATTTAATTGATTGATAGGATTAAGAATGGATGGAGAGTAATTAAAACCAATCGACTTGATTGGGGAATAATGGAATTGAAATAATTATCGGAAAAGAGGTTTTTTTATCTAATTAGATTTTTCCTCTTATTAAAAACAAGGACTAAAGATGAATAAGGACACTCGATGGTGGAGAAGTAATCTCCGGAATCGAAGCAAAATACAATGTATACATTAATTCATTAATATGTAAAATAATTGGTTTAATAAAATTTATAAAATTTATATTTAAAATTTTTAAATTTAATTGATTAAAAATCGAATTTTAAATCCCACAAACGTATTTTTTCTTATTAGAATTTGGCAATTTAATTGATGGACTCAAAAGTTGTTATTTAATTAAAAAAATTATTATTACGGTATTTATTTATATACCTATACATATATACACATAATCTGTGGGCCACTACAAGTCTTGAAGTGCAAAAACTGGGTGAGGGGGCGAGGATGGGGTAGATGTGGGGGGTGCATTGGTGAAGGGGTACGGTGGGGCGAGAGAAGTAGTTTCGGGGGTGGGGCGGAATTGGGATGGGGTGGGGTGTAGGCGAGGGTGGATGTGAGGTGGAGGGGTGCAGGAGGTGGGATGAAGTTTACGATGGGCATAATTGCCATGACATTGTTGGGGATCCGGGGATTAATATATAGCTTTTAACTGAAGCAAGAAGTTACCGAGCATCGCTCGGTGGCCAGGTACTCTTTATAAAACAATCTTGGAAACTTGGTTTATTTTTGAACTATTGTTTTAAAAGATTTGTATTTTTTTATTATATTAAAAACAATCAATAATTATTTTTTCTTTTCTATACATAATATATAGGTATATATATATCAATGATTTGAGATTTTAGTTAATTTTTCTTTTCTGTTTTTTTTTTTTTAGGTTCTTGTAGTGACTCCCATATATAAAATCAGTTCCAAAAATTTTGGTTCAGAAAGTGAAGCTAATTTTCAAGTGTTTGATTCTCCCTTGAAAATAATTGATCCTTCAAAGTGGAGAAAAGAAACATTGGCAAAACTGAAGGTTATTGTTCCGATTTTCGGTTGGGTTCCACCTGAACTTGTCACCACATTTATAACCAATGTGTAAGTTAAATTAAAAGATATATAGATTTTAGAGAGACATCGTGGTCCGATCTATTGGTCGAGACGATAAGGTCATAAGCGGATTCACCACTTGAGAAACACTAGGCGTAATTCAATTTTTCGCGCCCTCCCCCCCCCCCCTCTAAATATTTTCAATAATTACACTAAATATTACCACAATAATTAATTAATTTTAGTTGGTTCATGTCCATTTTAATAATAAATCAAAGATTCATGGGTGTTTTTTGGACTATTTTTTATATTAATGTTAAATATCACGTTTCGTACTTTTTCAGGACTTTTTCAATTACTCAATTACTTAAGGTAGTTCTTTCAAAAATGCAAAAATTCAAGTAGTCGTTGAAACTTGGAATATAAGTCATTAAAAGCATAATACACATACTGTTAAAATTTGAAGACGATTTACCACACTAAACATGAAATAATTGCAATTAAAAATGACATTTTTTACATAGGGTAGATAGGGAAAGGGTGGGGATATGATCATTATTTTATTTTTTTCATTGAAGGACTTTCTCCATCTTGATCAAAAACTAATATTTGTTAAAATAATATATTCGGAGTAACTTAAAAAAAAAATTGAAATTATTTACCACGTAGTTTTGATAAAAAACAAAAAAAACATATTTGGGCGATTATTTTTAGTGGAAAGGATATAAGCACAATGGCTTGGAAACGATCCGGCTAATATGTGTGTATCCATATAGAGATTTCGTAGTGTGAGTGGACAGTCACGTTAAAAAACATAACCTAAAATTTTAGTTCCGTTCATATTTATAGAGTGGTTACAAGACTAAAACTTTTTGTGTGGATTGTTTCGAAAGAACCTCCTTAAAACATTAATCGTTGATAAAATAGTGAAACCATTGAGACAATAAATAGTACAGATTTGAGCATCTTATTTTTGAAAAGAGCTGGAATGTTTTTCAAAAATGAGCTCGGGTTCAGATTAACAAATCAATTATAAACGAGAAAGAATTTAATTTATAGGACAGATTCTATGATTTTAATAGAAATATTATTAAATTTCGATAGCAGAGGGGATTCATCCCCCCAGGAGTCGAACCTGAGAACCAACATGCTTTCCGGGCAGTTAGCTCACACCCTCGAGACAAAAAATAGAGGGCTTACATTAATTGGGGGAAAATATTTTTTTTAGGATCGTTTGGTATGGTGTGGGTATGCCAAATCTAAGTTTGCGACCTCCAAAGTGTGGGGGACAACTTTTGGTTGCCGAAAACCCTCGAAATTTTCGGACTTTTTCTAGTTTTTCGCATATAACACGAAAACAGTCCATATTTGCTAAATAACCAAATAACCGTTCTATAGTAAATTAAAGAGGACAAAATTTTGCGACAATTAAAATAAATGCCAAATTGGTCCAGTAGTTCGATTTTTAATGGGGGTCCAAAAAACAGCCCCCGGGATCACTTTTGAATATCCCAAAAACTCGCACTTTTTTCGATTTCGACCATGAAGAAGCACGTTTTAGACACTCTATACATTTTTCAACAAGATTAAATTTTCTACAATTGAATCAAAGTTTCATTTTAATTGGATAATGGTAACCCGTGCCGCAATGAGGTTGAAGTATTGAAAAAAAATTTTGCGGAAAAACTGCGATTTTTGCAAAAATATTGCAGTTTTGGATGGTTGGGCGAAAATAATTTGGGTTGGGCGGTCTCGGAAATTTTCTTGACTTGAACGTTTACTTGGACCACTTTTTTGTTAAATGTCTTAGATTTATAGATATCCAGCATTTTCTATGACAGGAAATGATCCATTGTTTTAAAAAATCCCAGTTTTCCCTTCATAAAATGAAATCCACTCATCCTAGAAACTTAATTTCTGTCTCATTCTCTAGGAAATTTTGTTCACTTGAAGGTTTTCTTGGACCACTTTTTTTATAAAACTTAAATTTATAGATATCATACATTTTCAGGACAGGATATGATCCGAATCCTCAAAAGCGTCATGGAAAATGCTGATATCTATCTACCTAAGTTTTATCAAATTTTAGGAAATAGAGATAAAGTCTGAATCAGTTTAAGAGTGAGGAGATATCTTGAAAGGGAAAGTTGATCATTTCTATTGTAAAATATTATATGGTTGTGGAAAATTATTTATGGGGGAATTTTGTTTTTATAATTGTATACTCTATTGAAAAATTATTGTAATATTTACTGTGTAAATTTGTGATATTATGTAGTATTAAAATTGTAATATATGTTTGAAAGTACATTTAAATCTAATTAAATAAATGGATGAAAGTATTTCATCAGGAAGGTGCAATACAATCATCCAAGTCCGGTATAATTTGTAATTTTTGTTATTTTGTTTGTTTCAGTGGAGGTTTCGCCCCGTCTTATATTTATCGACTTTTGAGTGAACTCTATCATCCAAACGAGAAAATATAATAATAATTCGCCTTTAATATTTATTAATATTTCATATCTCA
Organism: Forficula auricularia; assembly: GCA_024734495.1. Classification (NCBI taxonomy): domain Eukaryota; kingdom Metazoa; phylum Arthropoda; class Insecta; order Dermaptera; family Forficulidae; genus Forficula; species Forficula auricularia. The sequence continues at coordinate 987,950 of JALMQS010000228.1, read as the reverse complement.
AGGAGAGAAGATAAAGACAAAAATGTTTATATAAAAAAAAAAAAGTTATATTTTTATTTGTACTTTGAAATTTTAAAAAGATATTTAATGAATTTATATATATACGGGGTGTTTCAGGAGGAATAGTAAATATTTTAGGAGGTGGTATTATAGATGAATTCCAATAAAAAATACCATATAACATGTGTCCAATTTTTATTGAGTACAGACTACCACCTCCTAAAATATTTACTATTCCTCCTGAAACACCCTGTATAATAATATATAATAATTTTCAATAAAAATATACACAATATTATTCATAATTATTTAATCTTTTTTATTTTATCCTTTTGGAATCTCATAATTTCAATATTCTATTCTTTTAATAACTTAGAGAAATCCCTAATGAATGTAAAGCGAATGATTGTGCGAGACGGTTTACTTGAATCGAGCATGTTCCGCTTTACTTAGTATTAGGTTGGTGCATAATTATCCGGCGTTTTTTTTTTGTTTTGTTTTTTTTATTATGAAAAAAGAAAGATAAAAATTCAACATGTTTTTTATTGTTTATTCTGAAGCGTATTCACCATCTACTTCAATTACTGCTTTCCATTTGCTTGATAGACAGTTGATTCCACGGGCAAAGAAGTTGCTGTTCTTAGAGGCAATCCATGCTTTACATCGGTCAACAAGTCATACAAATCGTCGTAAATTTTATTCACCTGCCAGTTTTTCAGCGAGCGATTGACGTGGTGGAAAAATTCCAACTCAAGATATCTTCGAAAAAGACGAAAACTCTCACAATAGCTAGAAAACCAGTACGCTGTAAGCTACAACTTTATAACACCATAGTGGAACAAGTGCCATCCTTCAACTATCTCGGCGTTCAAGATAACCAGCTCCAAAAGCGTTAGCGAGGAAGTCAGGCTCCAATCTATTAAGGCGTCCAAAATATCAGGATGCCTGAATGAAACGGTTTGGTCAAACAAGTTTCTGGGAACGGAAGCAAAAGTACGCATCTATAAGACCGCTGTGCGACCAATTTTGACATATGCGGCCGAAACAAGAACAGACACCGCAAAAACAAGAGAAATATTGGAAGTTTGTGAGATGAAATCGCTACGGAGAAGTGCGGGTAAAACAAGGATGGACAGGATAAAAAAATGAAGATATTAGGGAAAAGTGCAATATACAAAAAGTCAGCGTATGGGTACAAAGGAGAAGATCAGAATGGAGTGCAAACGTATTGCGAATGAATGAAGACCGGCTGGTGAGGAAGGTACATGACAACAACCCTACCGGGAAGAGAAGACGGAAAACAATGGAAAGACGCTCTGGAATAAACAGGCTTTTAGCCTAACAATAAGAAGAAGAAGAAGAAGATTGACGTGGTAGTCTGTGGGGCCTCGGTCCGTGAATATGGCGGATGTGGGAGCAGACCCCATCCTTTATTGGCAAGAATTTCTCGTTTTTTGCAGCAATTCGGAGAACATTTGGACACGATCGGCTTTGTTTTTGTCAGAGAGTTCGTGAGGGGCCTAACCAGCCAATTTTCATACCTTTCCGGGTTTTTTGAGACTATGCACGATCGTTGAGTGGTCAACGTTGAAGTTTTCAGCCAGCATTCGAGTTGTCAGTCTTTCGTCCTCTTCCACGGCCGCTAGTAGGGCCTAATTGACGAAATCCGATGGTCGACCTCTTCCTGGATTGTCCTCCAAGCTGGTATTACCTGATTTGAAATGTGCAAACCACTCCCGACATTGTTTTTCGCCCAAAAGTTCGTTGAGATCGCGAAATGACTGTGTTGCCTTCCATCCTTTCTCGTAGTGGTACAACATAATATGACAAATATTAATATAATTTTCGACATGCATTTTCTTAAAAAATAGAGAAGATTATTTTTATTAAAAAAATAATCAACAACAACAATTATCACTAACGAAAAACGTGCCAATATAAACGCCGGATAATAATGCACTAACCTAATAGAATTAAACTGAAGTGGCCATCCACATGACTTTACCATGCAACCTGGCCCCTCTCTTATATATAATAAAATTATTTATAATTATTTAGGTGGGTTATTATCTCGAAGAATATCATTTTTTCGATCGAGGGCTTTTTGTAGGCCGAAATGCCATGGTTTCGCCCAATTTTTTTAATCAAAATAGTTTTTGAGATATTTCGAAATAAATGAACAAAAAAAACACGTTTTTCATTCACAATTACAATACTTGACCATACCCTGTATGGTAAAGTAAAAAATTCTCTAATTTATTACAGCTTTTATTGGCTATTATTTGGTAACATATATTTAAATAAAGAACTTCTTACTTTCTCTTCAGGCTTCTATTTTCCTGCTATTAGAAATTTATTAATTTCAATTTTTTTCGAAAACAACTCCCCTATCAATTTCTGGCTCCAGGAGGCTAATCAAATCATGACTAGCGTGATGAGCTCTGAATAATTAAGTTGAATTTAAAATTTCATTAACTAGGAAGGTCGACGATACAAAATTACAATGTATATATTCATCTTTTGTATGTATATTGTAAAACTTTATAAAACTGATGATGGCTTGAAAGTGTCAGCCGAAACTGACTCCCAGTTTAAAATAAAAAATTGATAAGAACATAGAAGATTTTGTGGTTTCTTAAGTCTTTTTCTCCTTACGAGAACCGGATAACTGTTCTCACGGTTTTAATTGCCTCATTTGAAATCAAATAAATAAAATAAACATCATAGTACCGCTATCTATTTATAAAAAGCATTAATAAAGTATATTATTACAATATTAACTTGTGATAAATTAATTATTACATGAATTCGAAGTACCTACTTCTAGTATATCAATTTTAAATAAATGAAGATAAAAAGCGCTTAAAATAAAATTAATAGACGAATAAGGAATAAATGAGGGTATAAATGGGAACTAGAATAACTAAAAAAAAAATTACATTTTTATTAAAAGAATTTTATTTACAAAAGAGAATATGAAAGTTACAAACAGCATAATATGTATTTATACACGTATATATCAAATTTATATTTGATTGAAGATGAGTAAAAATAATCAAAAAAATAAAATATTTTTAATTAGTAAAATTAGAAATTTCTGTCTTAAACAAGTAAGTGAATATGAATATACCTAATTGAAAAAGAGAGAAATTTAACGTAAATATCGCCTAAATCAATTTTTATCACAATTAATCACAAAAAATAAATATAGTCCACATTATTGAATTTTTATAAATTTCTATTAGACATTTAATTATTTTAAATCGAGAAGATTGAACAAAATTAATCGAACTATATTTTTATTCCTTACTCCTTTTTATTATTTTATAATTAATTAATTGGACGTTTCGTCCATCCTCGGACAATATCACTTCATAGAATTCTTTGTTTTAGAATGTTCAATAAAAAGTTGTTACGAACATGAATTCAGGTCATTTATCAAAGATTTCAATAGATATGTTTATATTGCATGTAGGTGGGTCTTGTACCCTCGAGAGTGCTTGGGTTCGACTTCCAAGGGACAAGACCCTCCTACATGCAATATAAACATATCTATTAAAATCTTTGATAAATGACCTGAATTCATCTTCGTAAAATTAATTGATTCAATATCACAAGTTGATTTTGAGAAAAAATTCAATCTTTCTTTCTCAAATAGATACTCATTTCTTTACATAAAAGTTTTTATTAAAAAGCATATTTTTTCACAATTAACTATGTAGGTATATATTTATTATCAAACAAATAAACACATATAAAAATATTAAACACTAAATATGTGATTGAAACGGTTTTCTCTTTATTTGTTAATAAATATATACATATTTAATCATGAAAAAATGTGGTTTTTAATAAAAATTTCGGCCACAAAATCTTTAATTAAATCATAAAAGGATGTATAATTAGATGTTCTTTCATTAAAAAATAAATATTACGTTATATATTCACTAAAATAATTTAAAAATGAAACGTTCATTTTTAGCCATGTATACATAAAACATAAATAATGGAATTCTCAATTATTTTTTAATGAAACAACAGCTATAATTGTATCTTCAGCATCAGAGAATTTTAAAGATTGATATTGTGCTGAGGGTGAACACTTGAAGGTGTTGGAAACGTCCAATTAATAAAATATAATATAAAATAATAAAAAAAAAGGACACTTCAAGGACGATCTCAATTGATTTCCCTTTATGAATCAACCACTGTGCAATTCTATTCTATACTATTCTTGGCAAAACAAAATCTTTTCAATCAAATAACAATATTATCTCCCATTGCAGGCTTCATTAGGCACAGCTTGTGTGGAGGGAAAGAATAATAAACGTTTCAGTCATAGGTACATAAATTTTATAAAATAATGTTGTAAATATAAGTGTTAAAACTTTGTTCGGGTGAGGTATTCCATGATATAATTAAAACTCTTACTATTTAAACAATAAAAGATATCTGACAGAAAATGAGTACAATTACTTTTGAATTATTATTTATCATTTTGAATCCATTCAGGAGTCTCGTCTAAATTTTTTTTCTTTTATTTTTACCACTTTTATGGGAAAAAAAGTATTTTTAATTAAAAAAAAACTACTTATAGGATTTTATCAGATGTGAAAATGTTCACTTCTTTATGCTAATTAAATAAAAATGCGGCCAATATGTCAGATTAATATATTTTTATTTAGCTTTATGTCAAGGTTTCCAGTTCAAAACGGGATCCCTACTAGAGGCAGAGGCAAGTAAATATAAATCGTCCCTATTCTGACAAAACTCACCAAACACGAAATAGTTTTTTTGCAGAAAACACATTTTTCACATTACTTGAAGGTATGATTATACAACAAAGACAAAAAGCAGACAAAAATAAATTTAACGACTTGGTGAGTTTTGCTTCTTGAAAAATTTCGTTATTCTGAATCTACTTTGCAGTTAGTGAGTTTTTTTGCCTGAACAGGGCGATATAATTATGCTAAATAAAAATATATTACACCGAGATGGTGGCCGCATTTTTAGTCAACTAACTACAAATAATAATTTCATTTCATAAGAAAAAAAATATATACAAATTTGTAACAGGAATAGGAGGGAATTGGACAAAAATTAAAAACACAGAGTTTTTATTTAATAGGCAAGTCGTTTCGTCAATTTATTTTGCCTTTCTCAGAGCCTCATTTCATCACTGTTGGTCAAAAAAACAATTTCACTATCCGACAAAACATCATTAAACTTATTTTAAATATTTAAATACATTCATGGCCCCTACCAATCAACAATCTTGGACTTTTCTTTAACAGAGATGGCATTCTTTGTATAAAAACAACAAAAAAGAATATTTTTATTGTTAAAGAAAAGTTCAAGATTGTTGATTAATAGGAGCCTTGAATGTATTTAAAAAAATTTGGTAAAGCACAGACTAAAAGACTAACTAACAGACATTTTGACAAAACAATTATTATCTCGAAAAATGTAATTTTTTCGATGTTCACTTATTAGGGCTTTTTTGAAGACCGAAATGCCATGGTTTCGTTCAATTTTTTGAATCAAAATAGTTTCAGCCGTTTTTGAGATATTTCGAAAAAAAGAAGCAAAAAAAAAACACTTTTTTTCATGCACGATTACAATACTTGACTATGTAGGGTAAAGTAAAAAGATTAATAGTTTTTAAGGAATTTGGTGTTGGTACTTGGTGAAACATTTTTTAAAATTATTGGATAAAAAATACTTAGTAGGTTTCACATTAACATATAAAACATAAAACGAATTTATTTTTGGAGAATCTTTAATCTCGATATATATATTTCGGGTGACCAACCCATCTTCAGTAGAAACAGAAAGTAACCGACCTGGATAAGTCGAATTTGAATACAAGTCAATGGTAAAATTTATTTTTAAGATAACAAAAGGGTAAATATTTAAAATTAGTGGAGGGAGAAAGGTAGGAAGTCTATTTTGTTTAATTTTGAATGGCCTTCTGAGAAATGAGGATTTACACTCAGGTAGATGTAGGGTGGGGGGGGGGGGGGAGAAATTTGCAAATATTTAAAGAATGTAATCAATGATTGTAGTTTCAAGTAAATTTGTTTTCATTAATTCTTCCTCCCCCACCCCCTACATCTACCTGAGTGCAAATTCTCACTTCTCAGAAGGCCATTCAAAATTAAACAAAATAGACTTCCTACCTTTCTCCCTCCACCAATTTTAAATATTTACCCTTTTGTTATCTTAAAAATAAATTTTACCATTGACTTGTATTCAAATTCGACTCATCCAGGTCAGTTACTTTCTGTTTCCCCTGAAAATGGGTCAGTCACCCGAAATATATATATCGAGATTAAAGATTCTCCAAAAATAAATTCGTTTTATTTTTTATATCTTAATGTGAAACCTACCAAGTATTTTTTATCCAATAATTTTAAAAAGATTAATGATGTTTTGTCGAATATTGAAATTGTTCTTTGACAAACAGTGATGTAATGGGCCACCGAGGAAGTCAAAATAAATTCGACGAAACGTCTGACCCATTTAATAAAAACTCTGTGGTTTTTATTTTTATCCATTTCGCTGCTATTCCCTGTTACAAATTTATTATGGATGCGAATGATACAACATTATATATATACAAATATTCCTTCCATTGAGCAAAGAGTAGAGGTCCTAAGTATATAATGGGTGTTTTTTTTAGAGGTATAGAACTTCGAATTGAAATAAAACACAAGAAAATCGTTTTAATGTCCATCAATTTGGCTTTATTGGAAGGACAATTTTATGCCATTAATGTTTAAATATGATTTCGGGCATGTGGCCGCCGCGGCTGGCTCGAACAAATCCAATTCTACAGGTCCAATTTTCAACCACTTTTTCGAGCAAATTTTGTTCAGTGATGAGGCTCATTTTTGGTTGAATGGCTACGTCAACAAGCAAAATTGCCGCATTTGGAGTGAAGAGAATCCACATGAGACCCTTGAGACGCCATTACATCCACAAAAACTGACTGTTTGGTGTGCTCTATGGGCTGGTGGAGTCATTGGGCCATACTTCTTCCGAAATAATGCTGGAGAGTCAGTTACCGTTAATGGAGACCGGTATAGAGCCATGATAACCGACTATTTTGTTCCCGAATTGGATGGCATGAATGTGGATGAGTTGTGGTTCCAACAAGACGGCGCTACATGCCACACAGCGCACGTCACAATCGATTTATTGAAGGAAACATTCGATGAGCGCATAATTTCGCGGAATGGACCTGTCAATTGGCCACCAAGATCGTGTGATTTGACACCATTGGATTATTTTCTTTGGGGATATGTGAAGTCGCTCGTCTACGCCAACAAACCAGAAACGTTAGGGGACTTGGAAGCCAACATTCGTGGCGTTATTGCCAACATACGGCCCCATATGCTCGAAAAAGTGGTTGAAAATTGGACCTGTAGAATTGGATTTATTCGAGCCAGCCGCGGCGGCCACATGCCCGAAATCATATTTAAACATTAATGGCATAAAATTATCCTTCCAATAAAGCCAAATTGATGGACATTAAAACGATTTTCTTGTGTTTTATTTCAATTCGAAGTTCTATACCTCTAAAAAAAACACCCTATAGAACTCGTAATATTGGTAACTATAGATTATTTTATTTTAGATTGTTTTTTTTAATATATGGCAAGTTGCGAAGTAAATTGCATTTGAGGCACGAGGGGCGGTCTTTCATTTTTGAACTCTCACCAGTATTTTTTTGGTATTAAGCGGGTCATCACTTTTAATTTTGTATAGATTACTTTACTATACTAAAATTCTTTAAAAATATGAGATTTTTATTTGTCCAAAAAAGAAATGAATCATCTTAATTAAATAAAATCATCATAAATCCAGGTGTCCTTTTAATTTTATCCCTGTAAAATTTCAGTTTTCTAGTTCTTTTGTGCTTTAAGAGCCCCACCTCATCCATTAGTTCGCCAATGATTATGGCACAATTTTTTTTTTTTTAAATCATAAAAACTATATATATATTTTAACTTATCAATAAAATATATAGGTATAGAATGTTTGTTTTAAATACAGTAGAGTCCCGAAAACTCGGCCTAATGTGGACCGAAGGGTTAAAAAAGAATAAGTACGAGTGTTTCCTCAGAAAATACAGTACTGTACTTGTATGTATTAATTGCTTGAGTGTACAACAGAGAATAAACTGCCCTAATACTCTTAAACAAAGGAAAAGTATGTACTTGATGAAGGAACAGGGCCTTTATTATATGAAAATGAAAATTAATGAATACACAGGGTGTGGCCGAGTTATCGAGTGCCGAGTTTTCGGGACTCTACTGTATGATCTAATTTATCTAAAAGCTAGTCAGAGAATAATATTATAATATTAAGATTAGCAAGTATAAAATTTAAAAATTTAACAATAGTTAAAATCTGTCAGCAATCAGGCAGGTACTGAGAAATAAATGACTCAAAGAACACGTAAGCGACAGATTTAAAAGGAGTGAACAACACTGCGATAGCAAATTTTATATAAATTTAATTTAACTATATATATATATTAACTCACAAAATATATATAGTCGATTTGGAACAAGACTATAATTCGAAAAAATTACTATTTTACAGGGGAGTCAGATCAAGTTTTGCAAATCTATCTAGTTTAAATACATTATTTTATTGAAGCAGACAATAAAAGAGTGTGAAAAATGGCTCTAACAATTTGGATGAAATTCATGTGTTAGGGGGTTTTTGGGTTGACATTTCGATCTGTCACGGTCTCATCTTCGGCTAAGTTGTTTTTGATGGGTTTTTTATTAATTGAAATAATTATTCACAGGTGGTTATCTCGATAAAAACGTATAATTACATTTTTATTCAATTTCCTTTTAATAAATAATTGTTTTTTTAATTATAAATCTCACTAATAAATCATTACAAATATTATTATATATTAAAAAATTAGGCAATTTAATTAATTAATTGAATTGGTTTGTGGATGGAGGGTGAATTGGAGATGGACGGAGAAAGAGAACCAATCGACTTGATTGGGGAATAATGGAATTGAAATAATTATCGGAAAAGAGGTTTTTTTATCTAATTAGATTTTTCCTCTTATTAAAAACAAGGACTAAAGATGAATAAGGACACTCGATGGTGGAGAAGTAATCTCCGGAATCGAAGCAAAAATACAAGGTATACATTAATTAATGTAAAATAATTGGTTTAATAAAATTTATAAAAAAAAAAAAAAAAAAAAATTTAATTAATTGATCCAATCGACTTGATTGGGGAATAATGGAATTGAAATAATTATCGGAAAAAGTTAGGTTTTTTTTTATCTAATTAGATTTTTCCTCTTATTAAAAACAAGGACTAAAGATGAATAAGGACACTCGATGGTGGAGAAGTAATCTCCGGAATCGAAGCAAAAATACAATGTATACATTAATTAATGTAAAATAATTGGTTTAATAAAATTTATAAAAAAAAAAAAATTTAATTAATTAGAAAGCTGGTTCAAAAAATTGTCATTTAAATAAAAAATAATAATAATTAGAGGTATTGAAGATGGAGATGTAGAATTTAATGGTGAATTGATGGAAAGGCTGCCCAAAAATAATGAAAAGTACTAATTCTGATTACATTGAATTGAATCGGTATTGAATTTTTGACGTTTCGATTATTATAGGTAACAATTGCTGAAGACATGGAAGAGTCGATTTAATACCAGGTCTCACATTTGGGAAAAAAAATTTTAAAAGTTTTTTAATGAAACTAATTATTAACAGGTGGTTGAATAAAAAAAAAACAAATGTTTGATTAAATCAAAAACAAACACATTCAATACCGAGCATCGCTCGGTGTTCCAGGTACTTTATTTATAACGAGACTATAGTTTCCTGTGAATTTTGTAATAGACTGATGAAGAGGGCAAAGTCCTCGAAACTATATTCTTATTATAAATAAATTAATTTATTTTTACAGCAGAAGACACACTCTTTTATCGTCTCCTTCAATTTATAAAAAATCTGCTACTCTCGGCAAAAAGAAACTTTCAATTTACATTATTTTACATTAAGCATATCCACAGGGTCCTCCTTATAGTACATACACATTTCAGAGACATTCAATAAAATGTTGCCAATAGCTTTTTTTTCATCAAATATCATAGTCTTGTTCCAAACCGACGAAATATAATATTTTTAAATAATTTTCCTTAATATATTTAACATTTAGATATTAATTTTAAATTTATTTGTGAATAATGAACATGAACATTATATAGGTAATATTATAGGTATTAAAAAAATTTATTGAGTGTTTTATAAATACAAATATATTATAAAAAGGAATCTTAAAATTCAAACGTTTCGGGAGAATGTTTCACTTTATCAATGTAATTTTAAGATATTTAAAAAAAATAGTCGCTTTAGCTAATAAATCTTATCTATTTTACCGATTTTGATGAAACCAACTCTATTAACCAATTTTGAGGATGAGAAAACGATCTGGCTAGGTCTGGACCTCGACAAATTTCATCTTAATTGATCTTTCCTTAATTAAAGTAATTATTGATAGATGAAAATCTCAATAAAAAAGTTTGTTTACATTTTTTTCAATTATCTTTTATTTATTAATTGGTTTTTTAATTTTAAAACCCACGAATACTTTATACCAAATGTTGTTATATATTAGAATTTGCCAATTCAATTGATTAAAATTCCTCTTATTAAAAAACACGGACTATAAATATTATCACAAGCTAGAAGATCAAGTACAGTCGATGGTGGGGAAGTAATCTCCGAAATAGAAGCCTCAAATACAATGTATACATTATTTCATGTGAATATTTCATGTAGGTGGGGTGAAGTGGTCGGGGTCCGGGGGCGGGGGGAATTAATATTTAGCTTTTAACTGAAGCAAAAAGTTACCGAGCATCGCTCGGTGGCCAGGTACTAAATATAAACCAACTAGCGTTTTATAATCACTTTGTAAAGCAACTATTTTCTCAACTATCTTAAAATCCCATTAATAAAGGGCGAAATTCTCCCGAAACGTTAGTATTTTAAATAAACATTTTAAGATTATTTTTTATAAAAGATTTTCCATTTTTTTATTTTTTATTATTATTATAGATAATAATATAGATTTTTTTGCAACGAAATTTTCTCTGGAGAGAGACGGACTGGTAGAAATTTTAATTGAATGTAATGGAAGGCAGCCCAGAGGTAGTGAGGAAAGAAAAAATTAACACATATAAAACAAGGTGTAATTTATTGGAATCCATCCTCCTTTCCCTTCAAACCGACGTTTCGGAGGATTTTCCCTCCCTCTTCAGGGCTTCAAAAGGTCAATGAATGAAACAAGGAGAGGAAACATTTTATTTGTTTCATTCATTGACCCTTTGAAACCCTGAAGAAGGAGAGAAAAATCCTCCGAAACGTCGGTTTGAAAGGAAAGGAGGATGGATTCCAATAAATTACACCCTATTTTACATGTGTTAATTTTCTTTCCTCACTACCTCTGGGCTGCCTTCCATTACATTCAATTAATAATATAGATATTTAAAAAGAAGGGCAATAATTTAATTTAAGCCACATAGCTGAGAGGTGTCTGAACCTCTTGTATGTCAGTTAAATAATTATCTAGAGAATTTTTATTTTATTTTATTTTGTTTGTTTTTTATCAAGTATATATACAGTTTCGTCAAGTACATGTTTTGACATCATCAGTGTATAAAAGAGTTTAAAAAAAAAAATATAAATGATTTTAATATGGCATAAAATGATATAAAATAAAAATAATAACTATGCATATTTATAAAAGTGGAAAATCTTAAAGGATATAAGGCATGGAGAGCGAAGAGGTAGTGAATTGGATTGATTTGTCAGTTTTTGGATATCTATTCACTTACGAGTATTTAAACAAATTTTAAGTAGATTTAGCTGAGTTGAAGAAGTTCAGGATCTGGCGGTAATAAAATTGCATCTCCCATTTGTGGCGGTTTTGGTTCAATTCCTCGCATTCGCATAAATGAAACGAACTGTTGCGGTATTTCTGCCAATACTTCTTTAGCCAGAGCAGCTTGTGCGGATTGGAAATCGCGATTCGATTGGAAATCCCGAAATGCTACAAATTGTACAATATCCCGTTGTGCTATCCGTCTTCCCTCAGAAAGCGGTGTGGTGTCGGCGTCGAGAATTTCCATAGCGGAGAAATCGGCTCCGCCCACGCCCACAATTATAATTGACATAGGTAAAGCTGAGGCGTCGATTATCGCTGATTTCGTTTGTGGCATGTCAGTGATAATCCCGTCAGTGATTATCACCAGTATAAAATAATTTGAACCGTCTGGATAAGCGTGGGCAAATTTCGCTACATGATTAATAATCGGTGCGAAATTTGTTGGACCATATAATTGTATTTGACGAATGCAATTGCGATAAGCCTCCAAAACACCTGAAAAAGGAAAAAAATAAATTATATTTATAAAAGAAAAAATATATAGGTGTTAAAGCTTTTATTAGAAAGTGAACTTTTATTTAAATCAAACATAACCATAGACCCGATTTTTATGCAATTGATATTTAGTTTGCCTGCTTTTTTTAAGCAGTTGACCTAAGATGACCCTATCTTTAAGCAAAATACGTCGCGGACCTCAAATTCGCGATATAAATTTTCGATAAAAATTCATATATATATTTAGAGATTAATAAATTCCAATAGACCTTTTCTTAAATATACATTAAAATTCCTTAAACTATTTAGACCTCAAAATTTCAAAAGACCTTAAACTAAAATGAAAGTTTTTGCCGAGAGTAGCAGAATTTTTATATATTGAAGGAGACAATAAAAGAGTGTGTCTTCTGCTGGAAGTATATAAACGATCTTAAACTATTTAGAATTCAAAAGACCTTTCCTAACAAAAGAGATCAAAATTCCAAAAGACCTTAAACTAAAATGAAAGTTTTTGCCGAGAGTAGCAGAATTTTTATATATTGAAGGAGACAATAAAAGAGTGTGTCTTCTGCTGGAAGTATATAAATGACCTTAAACTATTTAGAATTCAAAAGACCTTTCTAACAAAAGAGATCAAAATTTCAAAAGACCTAAACATTAGAGATTAAAATTCCGTAGCAAACAATTAGAGATTACAAAATTCAATAGAAACATTAAAAGGGGGGTATGCTAGGGGTTAGCGTGCCAGCCTGTAACAAGGTTTTTTTTTAAAGCCATTTCCTTGTAAAACAAAAATAAAAGTTATATCCCTACCCCTTAATTTAAGAAGGAAAAACCCGAAAAATGTTTGTAAATAAGTAAATAATATATTAATTCATAACTACGAATACATTGTATGTAATGTAGATTAAACTTAAAAAAATAATATTCCATATCCCGGAGTGTTAGGGATATTATTGTAAAAAATGTATATAAATCTTTTTGGCTAATAAACACTTTATAAAAAAAAAAAAAGCGTGCCAGCCTGCTAACCAAGTGGACCCGGGTTCGAATCCGACTCGAGGCATCCGCCTAAAACCTGATCCCGGGGTAGAGACAAATTTTAAAATAATAAGTAGTATCGTAAATTTGCTTTTGGCTAGAAAGCCCGAAAAGCCAAAAAAAACTACATTAAAAAATCAAAGAACTAATTAATCGCAAATCGAAAAGATATTTCCTTTGTTCATCTTAGGGGAGTGACTAGAAAATTCGGACATTCCTCTCAACTCTAAAATAACCAATAAAATAATTTATATTCCCTAAAACCTTAATTAATACACTCCATTTCAATCTATATAAATATAGAGAATCATTAAAGAATTATTCAATGACAGACAGAGTGAGACAGTGATACAGAGTGTGATACAAGTGATAGTTACAGTAGTAGTAGACTCGAGTTATTCAGAATTGTGCCAGATATGAACAAAACAGTTTAATTTAAATAAAACAATTTATTAAAATAAATTTGTTATTTTAAACCTCTGCCTTTAGAGAATAGAACCTTTCCTCCACACAGACACACAGCCTCAAGCAACGGCGTGTGAGACCACGAACTCAGGCATCTGAAGGCAATAAGTTACCCTGAGCGATCCTTATATTCCGTCAGGAATATAATAAGGGCCGCTCTAAATTTAAAAATAATTTGTTGGCAGACATAACCACTGGCTCGCAACAATACGGGACATAATTAATAGTAGTGTTGATAGGGGTAAGAACTGGTGCTAGCTAAGATTAATATTTAATTTTTGATGTCAGAACATTTTTTAAATTTAATTAACCAAAATTTTAAAGAATACATAGGTAAATATGTACTTTTATACAACAAACTTAACCCCTCAACTGTGGAATTTTATTTTAAAAAACCCTCACACAATGCGGAATTAAAATCAAACAATGACGTGTAAACACGTCGGACGCAAGGAAAATGGTCTAGCATCGGTGTCTGAATCACCCATCTGGAGGATAAAATTTAGCAATTTATTTTATTATTATTATGTTATATCTATTTAGCCACTTTTCATATATGTTACACTTAGATTATACTTTATTTTGATAATAATTGAGAAAAAATCAAAAAACTGAAAAAATGCAAAACTTTTTTGTAAATAAATTTGAAACTGTTGATGAATAACCAAAATTAATGGCAAATCAAAACGTGGAGTGACGCCGTAGAATATATAGTAGTTGGAAATTATTAATAGAAAAGAAACATATCTTATTTCATTTTATTGAAATTGCGAATTTTTATATTTAATAATAATTTTTAACTTTATACGACAAGTATGGAAATTGCCATAAAATACATAGTAGTTTTATTTGTAATAGAAAGAAAACATCCCCAAATAATATTCTTATTATATTTTATTGAAATTTCGAGTTGTTATATTTAATGGTAATTTTTTACTTCACATGACGTGTATACACGTAAAAACAAAGATACTACTGATTAAAAGACTGTTATATCAAAAAGAATATGTTTAAATCAGTCTAGCATATATCAAAAATGAAAAATAATTACAAATATTAGTTACAATCGTTTTATATTTAATCAAAATATACATATAATGTTTTTATTGGTATTGTTTCCCGAAAAAGTTACTCCAATATTTACTAAAAAATTGTGATGTGATAGAATTTGTTATTAAACTAAAATGTATTAAAAGTTTGAAGATGAAAGCCAAGCATTCGAAACTTTTTCTCTATCAAATATAATAACATTTAATAATAAAACTTGAGTAAGATACGAGGTAGGTTTCACAAAAAAGAAATAAAACAAAATTGAGTTTTGAATTCGATATATTTCGGGGGTTAGCCCATCATGGTTTTCTTAGACTCCTGATGATGGGCTAACCCCGAAATATCGAATTCAAAACTCAATTTTGTTTTATTTGCTTTTTTGTGAAACCTACCTCGTAATCTTACTCAAGTTTTATTATTATATTAAAATGTTTCACCTAGAACCAACACCGAACTCCTTAAAAGTTATAATAACATTTATAATTTTACATGAACGTGTATGGTGTATGTTTATATGCAGATGACAGACACGCTCATTGATTTCCTATTAAGAAATTTTTTTCTATGAAATACGAGTATACCTTGAATACGATGACAATATGGATTTTGTGTCATATTGACAAAAAATTCATGAGCTACTTGTCCAACAGGTGGAATTCGTGCCCCAAAACCCAAAACAGGGAAATTTTTATCTGAATCATAATCCTGTATTATGGTACCAACTGCTTGTATTGCTTGTTCATATGGATTAGGCCGCGATGGATTAATATGATGAAGAGAGTTGGGATCCTGAGGATTTCCATTGGAACCTAAAATAGAAATAGAAGAAGAAATTAATTAAAATTCAGAATTAACATTCACTAATGAGTTTTCATGATAAAAGCAGTTCCTTAGAGCCAAATGAAGGATTATCATGTGAATTAATATACTGAATTCGCAAAAATAGCACTAGTCGAAAAAAATTTGTAACCATAAACCTAACAATGGATTCCAGTAGTTTTATACGCTGATTAATCATGCAATTTCCAGATTTTTTACAACAGGTCAGAGTTTTGGGATATTATCGGTCAAAAGGACGCAAAAGGCCATTTTGACCTTATTTTCGAGTCCCTTAAATCAAAATATTTTGTTGACGTAATAGAAAACAGCATCCTCTTTGATTTCAAATTACCACTTGTTTTTAGCTCAATTAGAACTCTACTGGAATCCATTGTTAGGTTTACGGATACAAATTTGTTTAATTTTTGTCGAGCAGTACAAAAATCAATCTTAAGCAGAACATAAGAAATAGAATCACTCGGTTACACTTAATTATCCATTTTTTATTTATTTTTTTTTTTATTTAAATTTAAATGTATTTACATACATATATATTACATTATACTATATATTTACACTTAAGTTCTAATGTCTATGTAACATTTTTCACTTATCACTAATATGTTTCCTTAATTTTATTTTAAATAAAGTTAAACTAGTTGAATTTTTTACATCAGAGGGCAGAGCATTGAATTCCTCAAGCCCTCTAAAATACAGTGAGTTTTTCGTCAATTCTCTATTTACCTTATGTACATATATCCTATCATTATATCTGGTATAATGTTCATGCATTTCATTTGCTATTGTGAATTCTAAATACTGTGGTAATTTTTCCTGTGTTATAAATTTGTAGACAAAGGTCATTGTTTGTAAGTACAGGAAATCACTTCCATTCACTTTTCTGATCGAGTAACTTCTCTCCGAAAAACCATTTAATTCTCTATCGATTCAATACACTCTTTTCCCATATAGTCAGGAGTATGGAATCACAGTGCTGGGCTCTTATTAGTATTAATCTAACCTTACAACATCCCAATTCTTTTAAAGTCTTATCGATTAAGGCTATCTATGGCGTTAAGAAAATTTTTCTATCTATCTCTTTCATCTCCTCCTATTTTACAACCAGTTCTCAATGATCACTGGATATACTTATTTAGTAAAGATAAGAGTAAATAAATATTATATTTAATATTGATTTACTATGAGTTAAGGATTCTAGGTCACGTATTTCACATTAAAATTAAAAAAATTAAAAGATATAAATTTTTTTTTCTTTTTCAATATATATATTTCGTGCTATCAACCCATCTTCAAAACAAAATTTTTTTTATATCTTTTAATTTTTTAATTTTAATGTGAAATAAGTGACCTAGAATCCTTAACTCATAGTAAATCAATATTAAATATAATATTTATTTACTCTTATCTTTATTAAAGATGTTTCACCTTGCACCAACACCACAATCTCTACTAATTACTTATTTAGTGGCTCTTATTTTATTATTAATGTAAAGTTTATGGGAATTTTTTCCTTCCGTTTCGTTTCAGGTCATGAAAAAAACAGTCTGTATAGAATTTCAGCTCACTAGGAAAATTTGTCATTTTTCGCGATACGAGACAAATGACAAATTATTCTTATTTTTAACACCAAATTATCATCCGAGCCTGTCCACTGTTCCTGTGATTAACGCCGGGGACAATACCTTCACCCTCATATATATTTGGCGACGTCGATCCAGTCATCATCCACTTCTTTTTTAAATGCTTATCTGCGCCGGATGTCAGCAACCATCTTGACTATCATTATTTTGTTCACTACAGCCCTGAAGAGCTGGTTGGTTGTGCTGGAGAACCAGACTCGAAGATTCTTCAGCCAGGATATCTTTCTTCGACCTACTCCTCTCCTTCCCATGACTTTCCCCTGAAAAACAACCTGTAGCAGCTGATATCGCTAGGGGTTAAGTGGACGAGATATTGAAGTTTGCTGATCTTGATTTTTCTTTATTCAACCATTGTGGGATTTTGACGATAGATATTTTATCCGTCCATTTCACTTTCAATATTCTTCTATAGAGCCACATTTCAAAAGCCTCCAGTTTTTTTTTTATAATGAGACTGATACAAGAAGAAGTTGCACCAAGAAGGTACAACCTCTGAAGTCCGTGGTGGACCCTTGTAACGTGAAGATAAGGGGAGATTTAGGGATTGGGTAGCAGTCGAAAGTATCTGTGGATGCTGGTCTTGAAAGATTGAAGGTTATAAGTAGCTGGAAAGACGGTCGGGGGAAGAGAGTTCCAGTCTCTAGATGTCATAGGGATAAATGAATTGGCGAATGCGTTTGTTCGATTAGTATCTAGTTTAAGTGCGTAGGGGTGTTGAATTTTAGAAAATCGTGTATTTCGCGCAAATGAAGCCTTTGAAGGGATTATCGATTTTATTTCGTCAGAACAAAAGCCAAGGTAATATCTATAAAAAAGGGAAAGGGCGGAGACAGATCTACGATGGGCTAGGGAGTCGAGAGTGTCAGTTAATGTAGGATCGCCTATCAGTCTGATAGCTCGCCTCTGAATTGCATCTAAGGTATTAAAAGAAAACTTGGAGATTCTTTATAGATGCCTTTGTTAAGGTTCACGATTCCACGAATCATCATCGGAGAACGGATCAGCATCCAGGGCTCCATTCACTCATCATTTATACATTTGGAGCGGCAGGAGAAAGCTTCATCAGCTCATAGACAAGGGGTACATGGTGTCTAATCAGCTTCAGTCATTCGTATTTACTTATACTGGATATTATTTAATTCTTTAAAGAAAATTAAAAATTTCATCATTTATCTCAAAATTTAATTTATTTTAACATAACGTATTTTTTATGACGCAATTGGCAATCTTATAAATATACTAATTTTTTTCGTAACATTTAGTTATAATTTCTACCTTGGTCAATTGAAATGAAGAATTTAGCTACCTGTAAAATCGATTCCAAAGGAACAATGCAATTGAGTCCCTCCTTTAAGATACTCCATAAATGAATATATTTTTCTAATTTGAAATTGATTTACAATCAATATACCAGAATTGATATATCCTGTCTCACTCTGCAAAAAAAAAAATGAATTACATTGGATTTTAAAAAATGATTAAAAAAATTGCATGAAAACATTACTTGTTTTTTCGGATTAATGAGATCAAATTCTTTTGTGCCTTCGAGTAAACTTCGAACTGTTATAAAACACTCTCCAATTAGACTATGGTCCCCAGTCCAGCTATTTTGATCGAAACATTCGATACGAATATTTCGATCATGATCTCCGTTAATGAGACTTCTTGAGGGTATTCGAATAGGATTCCAAACGGGATTCACTGTATGACGGTGACTCTGGAAAATATTAATATATTTGAATAATTAATGTAAAGATTTAAGCATCTTTTTTGAGATTCTTTTTTTGAAAAAAGATGGAATTTTTCAAAAATCAACCCAGGTCGTAACTACTATAATATTAAGAAACGAATTAATTTTATATAGGAACGAATCTAAGATTTTAGTAGAAATATATTTACATTGCATATCAGAGGGCTTCGTCCCCTCAGGAATCAAACCCAAGTGCTAAATTGTTTGCTGGGCACTTAGCCAAACCCTTAAGCCCTCTGATATGGAATGTAAAAATATTTCCACAAAAATCTTAGATTCATTCCTAAAGAAAATAAATTCGTTTCTTAATATTAATATATTTTGATTATATTTGCATAATTAACATCTGTAGTTTTTGTTTTATTATTTCGTATTCTAATCGTATAAATTGGGATTTTTATTTAATATGGATGCAGGAAGATAAGAGCTCCAACTTTATGGTTAAGGTTTTAGTGGTCAGGTTGATTGATGATCATAAGATTCAACTCACGCTGCCATGGCCCGGGCATGAAATTTCGGGCCCGGGGGTCAAAATCTGAAGAGGGTCCCTTATTATGGAATAAGTATGTGTTTTTTATAAAGTGGAAAAAGTTGGTCATCCTACGCAATTTTTCTAACATACCCCTTAAAAAAACATGTCACGTCCGGGCCCCACGGGTGCACTTGGACGTGATATATTTTTAAGGGGGTATGTTAGAAAAAAAATGCGTATAAGCTATGCACGGGGCCCAATATTGCTTAGGCCTATTTTCAATTTCCCTTTACAGAGAAGTTAATTTTAAAGTAGTTTATATCTACATAGGTCTATATATATATATATATATATATATATATATATATATATATAGGTAAATATAAATGTTAAAATATGTCTGTCCGCAGATTTCTGTTCAGTATAGACGCCCAAACGAAAGGCCATATATTCCCCATTTTGTATCTGTCATGTATAGAAATGTTTTTAGCAGGACTACATTTATTTCTCGACGCCAAAAACTATCTACCCAAAATGGGGAGAGGGTCAAAAAATAAAAATCCTAGGCCTATGGACCAAACTCAACCAATATCAGTAAATTCTAGTTGACACAAAGGTAATCAGTGAAACGCGTTTTAACTAGTAAGAACCGGTTCTTACTAAAAACTGGTTTTTACTGCAAAATATACATAATCTGTGGGCCACTAGAGAAGTAAAAATGCAAAAATCAACTGCTAATAAGGGTTGATAGGAGGAGAGTGGCCGGAAGCAGGGGGAGTCCAGGGGGAAGAGTTGATGGATGGGATTGGAAGTTTGGGGGGTGTCCAGTGGGTTAATACGATATAGCTAGGAAGAGGAACGGGTTTTTACTGCAAAATATACATAATATGTGGGCCACTAGAGAAATAAAAATGCAAAAATCAACTGCTAATAAGGGTTGATAGGAGGAGAGAGGCCGGAGGCAGGGGAGTCCAGGGGGAAGAGTTGATGGATGGGATTGGAGGTTTGGGGGGTGTCCAGTGGGTTAATACGATATAGCTAGGAAGAGGACCGCCGAAGGCGGTCGACGCAGCTAGTATTCTTTTCATTTCCATAATCAATCTATATATTTTTTCATTTAATTAAAAAAAACAGACAGGAATCCGGGCCCGGGGAAAACCTCCCCGTTTCATGAGGTCTGGTCAAAGAGACAAATAAATTGGTGAATTCGTTTGGTTCAATTTATTTCTAATATGAGAAACAAATGAAAAAAAGTAACCACCTCTGTTTTATGTGAAACAATATAATCTCCTCTTTCAGTTGTTTTGGAAAAGACAAGAAATGGAGTGGATTTGCGAAAAAACCACTTTTTCTTATCCAAATCTTTCCCACGAAAATGCATAATCAATTCATCTTTCTGCGATGACAATTCTTCAGCTGTTAATACGATATATCCTTTATCCACATTTGACTGCGTTCGCGATTGCAATTTCAATTTTATCTGGAAATTAGAAGAGTAAGAAATTATTATTATCGATTATAAATATAAATACATATAAACATAGATAAGAGAGCTGATTAATCTACATCTGTGTGTGTGTGTCATTTTGTCTATTTAATTAAAAATAAGTGGTGTTTTATTCTAATTAAAAAAAAAGATTAACATCTTTTATATTTTAATTTACAAAAATAGCTAATGAAAATATATTCTAAAGGGTGTTCTAATAAAATGGCAATGAGTTTTTTTAAATAGAGCAAGTTTTAGAAATTGTTAAACCCTACAGATTACTCATATCAAGAGTCATCTAGACAAATTGGAAATTAATTATACAGCGCTACACAAATGCAAAACGTACAATGTTATTTTAAAATTTATAAATTAGGAAAGAGAGGAATTCAGCCAGTAAAGGAAGCTTCTGTCGAATAAAAATTATATTCTACAATTCTACAATTGGGAGTTTTTATTCGACATTCCTCTCTTTCCTAATTTATAAATTTTTGGACAGCCATCTTTCCTTCTTATGGGTTATTTTAAAATTATTGGAAAATTACAAGATAATAAGCATTATTAAATCGTAATCCCATCCGATGAAATCATCTATTTTCCCTATTGTCCCGACTTTAAGAATTAATCTAGTTCACTAAAAAAAAAAAAAACATAACAACTAGTAATAATAAATAATCAGGGACGCCACTTGCAGGCGTGCAGGGCGTACACCGCACGCGGGCGACACTTTCAAGGGGGCGGATATTTTGGAAAAATATATGTTTTTGCAGTGTTATAAACTTTATATCCTGAAATTTACAGATAGTCTAGGCAAATTACGATTTTAACAGGAAATAATTAGAGGTAAAGATTTTATTGCTGGAATACCTTTATTGGTACTCCAATATTACTACCCTAAGTTTTCCCCCAAGTTTTTCTTGAATAACTCTAAAACGGCTTATCAAATCAAAAAGATATTTTTTAGATAAATTAAAGCTCTTTAAATTACGCGTAATATGATAAAAATTTCATCTATTTAGGTTCAGTAGAACCGGGACTAGAGCCTGTCAAAAAACAGCCCCCGGGATCACTTTTGAATATCCCTAAAACTAGCTATCTAAGAGTTTTATTAAAAAAGAGGTCCAAGTAAACGTTCAAGTCAAGAAAATTTATTAGAGAATGAGATAGGAAGCAAGTTGCTAGGATGAGTGGTTTTCAAAAACTGAGATTGTTTGCAAAAAATTCAAAACTTCAACCTTATTGCGACGCGGGTTACCATTATCCAATTAAGATGAAACCTTGTTTAAATTTTAACAAATTTAATCTAGTTTAAAAATGTATAGAGTCGTCTTTGTTGAAGACGTGCTCCTTCATGGTCAAAATGGGGAAAAATCGAAAAAAGTTTTAAGGACATTCAAAAGTTTTTTGACAGGCGCTAATACCGGTTCTACGGGAGTAATAACAAAGAAAAGGGAAGTAATCATTAACTTATATTGTTCATTCAGGGGAAAGTCCGGAGCGTTCAGCATCAAAGAACTAACCAATTTCCAAAGGCTCCAATAAAAAAATTATCACAAAAGCATAGGCTGTGACAATAACATTATATATCTGATCGTCCCCAAACAAAGCCGCTAATCTCAGTAAAACAAAATCTTTTCAATACAGAATATAAGTATATTTATAAATGTATACTAGAGCAGTGGTTCCTAAGCTTTTTAAGCCGCGATCCAAATTTAAGAAATATGTTCATGTTATTATCATCATGTAAGCTGCATAATTAATTCCCCATCTATTTGGATCAGTGATCTCAAAACTTTTTTGAATGCGTAACCTTATGACGATAATAATCATAAATTGTACACCCCCCCCCCCCCCGTGTGTGTGTGTGTGTCAAAAATGATTTTTTTTTTTTCAGGAAATAAACAGGAAAAATGCAGAAAATCATGTTATTTATATTTTTTTATTTATTTGTTTTAAATAAAACAATATATATACATGCAATTGATAAATTACAAGAGGATAAAGGTATTTTGAAGAGAAATGTGGCGTACCGCCAAGAATTTTCTGCGTACCCCACTTTGGAGATCACTGATCTAGATGACAATCGTAAAATAAGGCTGATTTACGTTTAACATTTTCTAAATTCCTGATGCAATTAGTGCACCCTATAGATTAAAGGAAATTCTCTAGGTATTATTTCAATTCAGTAAGCCAAAATACTAAGATGAAAGATGATGCATTAATGAATGTTACCTTTTGGCTACAAAAAATGACGTTTTTTTTTTTTGAATTCAAGTCTTCTGCTATTTATTTCTGATTTAATGATGTTCGAATATCGATGACTAAGAGAGAAAATATTAAAGGAAGAGAAAAAAAATGTATAATGAGAATGTTTTAGCCTTTTGGTTTACCTTGCCGCTTGATATAATTTGTCCGAGGGTGCAGGCAACTTCGCCTAAAAAGTCATGATCCGCTAAATTGGAACTCGCTGAATCAATATCATAAATTTCGAATTTTAATGGTTGTTGTTCTTCAAAGCGATACTGCATGATAAGTTTTTTCGTGAAATCGGGATTATGGCTATTTTCAATCATTTCGGTTCGATGGATCTCCACCATTCGATTGGTTCCGTATTTTCTTGTATACACAACACACATTGGGTCCGATTTTGATAGAACATCGGAGCCAGTTAAGTCCCTGGAACAAGCAATATATAAAAATAATATTAGTTTATACCATAAATTTATAAATTCGTTAAAACTTTGTTCTTGAATTGTTTTTTTTTAACTTTTTTGATATCATAGAACTGACTCATTAGACGTACACATTACCTGAAGTTGCACAACATTGTATCATGTTCACCGTTTGGATGGGAACCTGCTACTTATTGTATTACCAGAACACGAATAAAATGTCTCGGGATATTTACGAGTCACGTGTTCTACGACAATGGTGTGTACTAGCTTACATACATATGTATTAGGGTGTCCGTTATTTACCAAGTTGATTTTTTTTGCACCACCACCTAAATTTTTAGCTTATGGTCTAAAAAAAAATATCAGACCAAAAACAGGTCTTAATATTCATATTTAACCGTGCCCCAAAGACGATACATTTTTCATTTAAATAACATAGGATTTTGCAACTTTTTACATTTAATTTTTTTTTATTCTTTTGAACAAGTGAACATACAGAAACGAGAAATACATATTCTTGTATGAAATTGAATGCTCTACAAGAAATGTCTCTTATGATTTTTTGATAAATTCACTTCTTCAAGAGTTATTTTGGAGTTAAAGTGGAACTTATAGTGAATTTTTAGATTTTCTTACTTTTACGGGGAAATTATTATTATTTAGATTAATTTAGAGATTAAAGTAGAGCGTTCAATTTCCTACAAGAATATGTATTTCTCGTTGCTCTATGTTCATTTGTTCAAAAGGAAAAAAATTAAAAGTAAAAAGTTGCAAAATCCCATGTTATTTAAATGGGAAATGTATCGTCTTTAGGGCACGGTTTAATATGAATATTAAGAGCTGTTTTTGGTCTGATATTTTTTTTTAGACCATAAGCTAAAAATTTAGGGGGTGATGAAAAAAAAATCAACTTGGTAAATAATGGATACCCTAATATGTATACTTACGCATACATAAAGAAAGAACTAATTCTTGAAGGCCCGTGGTAAGAATAAAAGGCTAAACATTGGCGTAGTTAGGGAGTTTTCCTAGGGGGCCAGCTGATTATCCACCACAAAGTTTCAATACATAGATCAAGCCTTGCTCTTCTTGATTATGCTAGATTATGGTAGTATATATATTATTCTTTTCGCATTTTTTTTTATCTGCGTTTCGATGTGTTTATTGTATTATTGAATAAGTAACCCAAATATTTTCAATTTTTTATTTCTTCTATTTTTTGTTTGTCTAATGTCTATATACCATATATTTTTCTTCCCTTATTTCTAAAGCACATTAATTTAACTTTTTCAAATATTGACATTCTATTATTACAGAGGTTCCCAAACTGTGGCCTGCGAAGCTTTGTAATATGTATTTATTATTCATCTTTATCTCTTACTTACGATTAGAGATACCTATATAAGCCGAAAAAATTTAACTTTGACGCCCTTGAAAAAATTTGAAATGTATACAAAGGATCCCCCACTGTGGTCTGAATTTGTGATTTTCATTATATAAAAATGAACTATGAATTCCCATTCTAATACAGTATTTGTTTTGATATATGTACTTTTACCTCGACTTTTACTTAATATATGTATAAAATTCTACAATAACATGCTACTACTGTAAATAAAGAGGGAGAGAGAGATGTAAACCACCACCAATTATAGACCCAATTTTGTAAATAATTATAATCTGTTGTAAGAGGAGATCCCCTCCTGGATGGCCAAAATAAATAATAATATAGGGCGCCATAGAAAAATGTTTATTGAAAAAAGGAGCCGCGACTCGTAAAAGTTTGGGAACCCCTGTATTATTCGATTATGAAACACCCTGTATAAGTTACATTCGTTTTTTCATCTCTTTCACAATTAATCAACAAAGGATATCACAGATACAACATACCTCAATGAATATAATTTAATTTTACAGGGTATAATAAATAACCCGGTTAAACCTTTTGTAGTATAATTTGATGAAAGAAATATAATAAATTAACAATTAATAACAATAACAGTGACCTTTAGTAATAATATATTCAGCCGGTTTCGAAGTGGCCTCCCTTTGGGGCGATACAGAGCTCTAAACGCGTCTTGAAATTTTCGGCGAGCTCTTCTGATGACAATCAGTCCACTCCCGGCGCACTGGGTTATCCAGAGCCTTCAAACTTTTGTGAGGCTTAGCAGAGGTCCTGGTCTCCAAAATGGATCACAAGCTGAAGTCCATCTGGCTGAGATCGGACGAGTACTCTGGCCACTCCACTGATGTGATCAAGCCTGGTAAATGGGCCTTGCACCACTCCTGAGTGGTTTTCGCTTTGTGAGCCGGCACGGATCTCCGAAGTGCTGCTGTGATCACAGCTCCACTTTTTCCAAAACTTGCCCCCGATACTCCTCTTTGTTGATTTTGACCCCCTAATCAAGGAAAATCAAAGGGGTTTTGCCGCTGGCGCAAATTCCGCCCCAAACCATCAGCGATTGGGGGTTTTGGCGGTGTTCGACGATGGTAGATGGTCAGGAAGCCTCTAAGGACCAGCTCCTGTCGTTTTGGTGGTTATGCGCTTGTTCCACGGTGAACAGCTTCTCGCCGGCGAACAAAATCATTTCCCAGGCGTCACCTGCGGCCCGTTGCTTGAGTTGGCGACATCTTTGCAGCCGCACGTGCTTCTTTTCGTTCGTAAGCAACTGTACCTTCTGGAGCTTGTATGGCTTAAGGATCAGCTTCTCTTTGGCTATTTGGCGGACAGATTCTCGGTTGATTCCGATCTCACGAGTGATTTTCCTCATGGAGATCCTCGAATTTCGCTGTGTCCGCATCTTGATGATTTTGATGTTGCCAGGAATGTTGACGGTGAGCTTCTGTCGCTCCCGGTACACTGGTCAAGCTCATTGAAACGGAAGATTGCATTAGAAACGGTTTGTTGAGGCACATTGAGCAAACAGAACGATGTTTCCTTTCACGAAAAAGCTCCACAATTGCATCAGGTTTGTTTGACATTCTTCAAAACACAATAAATTAAGAAATATTAAATCGAAAAATACATACTCTAGGACAAAAAAGTGCGGAGCATCCGAAAAAAACAAAAACTAATTGGATACGGTAATATACTTTCGTATTAGGTCGTAACAAACTTTAAACGGGTTTTTTTTGTCATCCTGTTAAGATATAAACAGATCTTCACAAAAAATTTCCAAATTAAATCAATTGTCCTTGATTCTTTACCTGTTCCTTGTGTTTGTTTGTTTTTTTTTATCTTTATTTTTAACTTTAAAAATAAACTATATTCAAACGCCTCTAATCGAACACATGTTCTCTAATTTAATTTAAAAATAAACATTCAGGCCACTGACCAACGCCTTTTCTCGAAATGAATAAGATTTCGGTTTTATAAATAAAAAAATAAAAAATAAAATGATACCTTTACTCTTATTTCCTTTAGGTCTTCTAATCTTTCTTTACTTTTTTCGCCTTTTAAATTTTTGTATTGGTATAAACACTTTTGCCAATTTTGTAAATTATTATTTAAGTGTTGTATAAACACTAGGTGGGACCCAAGGTCCTATGTTTGTATGCATTGTAAAATAAAAAAATTAATGAATTGGCTATATCCGAGGGGTGAACCGCGACCTAAAATCGTGTGCACCTATATCTAATGAATTCCAAAGTAATTACAAATAATTCCAAAGAGGGTGTACACCTAATTCCAATCGCGGTTCACCCCTCGGCTATATCTAATTAAAGATATATTTAAATTGAATGTAATGGAAGGCAGCCCAGGGGTAGTGAGGAAAGAAAAAATTAACACATATCAAATAAGGTGTAAATTTATTGGATTCCTTCCTCCTTTCCTTTCAAACCGACGTTTCGGAGGATTTTTCCCTCCTTCTTCAGGGTTTCAAAGGGTCAATGAAGGAAACAAATAAAATTCCTCTCTCCACAGCAGAGTTCAAAACTTTCTTCTTTAGCAAAGGCATAGAAAAACAATTTTTTTTTCTCCGTTTCTTAATTAGATCTCTAGATTAGAATTGTTTTTCTATGCCTTTGCTAAAGAAGAAGAAAGTTTTGAACTCTGCTGTGGAGAGAAAAAGGAAACATTTTATTTGTTTCCTTCATTGACCCCTTGAACCCTTGAAGAAGGAGGGAAAAATCCTCCGAAACGTCGGTTTGAAAGGAAATGATTAAGGATTCCAATAAATTACACCTTATTTGATATGTGTTAATTTTTTCTTTCCTCACTACCCCTGGGCTGCCTTCCATTACTTTCAATTAATAGTTCTACCAGTCTGTCTCTCTCCAGAGAAAATTTCGTTGCAAAAAAATATATTTAAATAATATAATTAACTTTTTCGTGTCAAAAAGTGTGGAGCGCAGAAGCATGTACTTTTAATTAATTTCGATAAAGTGCCCCACGCTTTTTGACTTAGTTATTGGACGTAAAAAAGTTTATTACATTATTTTGTACTTAATTATTTTTATATAGAAAAGTTTGCGGAATTTAACAGAACAAATGTCACATTGATACATTCATAGATAAATACATACATACAGGTGAAGCTAATAAAGGCGTATTAAAAATATAAAGAGTGTAATATATATTTTTTGAGCGTACTTATTACCTGCAAGAAATAGATAATTCGACCTCAGAGGCTGGAATCGCCGATGTGCCAGGCTGAAAGGCCATTTTCTATCAAACTCACGCGCAATCGATTTCCCAAATGAATTACAATTTATTCAATCGAAAGAAATAAGCATATTAGAATGATCAATTAATTGAATTATATTGAGTCATGTATACTTTATTTAATGTGTTTGTTATTGACGTTTGTTTGACGTGTGCTGAACTCAAATAATTCGTCACTAAATTACAGGGTTGCCAAATCGAATCTGAAAAAATCAGTTTAGTTGTTAAATTTATCAGTAGGTAGATTAATAAAAAGATCAGTAGATTTATTAATACATTAAGGCTCAAGCCTGAAATAGATAAATAAAAAAATGAGTTAACGAAAGTTTTAAAATATATATAGGTACAACCAGAATACTTGTACCTATACATAAAATAATTTAAAAAAGGCCGACTTCAAAAAAATAAACGCATGAATTAAAATTAAAACAACTTAATAATAGTCCAGGCAAATTACGTTAAAAAATGGCATAAACAGGAAATAATTCCCGGTAATGATTTTATTGCTGGGATACCTTTAATCCAAATTACTACCCCAAGTTTTTCTTGAATAACTCTAAAACCACTTATCAAATCAAAAAGATATCTATTAGATAAATTAAAGCTCTTTAAATTACTCGTAAAATGATAAAATTTTTATTTATTTACGTTTAATAGAACCGGTACAAACGCCTGTCAAAAACAGCCCCCCGGGATCACTTTTGAATATCCCTAAAACTCTTACTTTTTTCAATCTTTTCCTATTTTGACTATGATTGAGCACGTTTTCGACAAAGACCACTCTATACATTTTTAAACTAGATTAAATTTGCTACAATTTAAACAAAGTTTCATCTTAATTGGATAATGGTAACCCGTGCCGCAATGAATTTGAAGTTTGCAGTTTTTTGCAAAGGATCAGCAATTTTTCTTTCATAAAATGAAAACCACTCATCCTAGAAACTTGATTCCTATCTCTTTGTCTAGAAAATTTTGTTGACTTGGACGTTTACTTGGACCACTTATTTGTTAAAATTCTTAGATTTATAGATATACATCATTTTCCATGACAGGAAATGATCCATTGTTTCAAAAAGTTGCAGTTTTTTCTTCATAAAATTAAAACCACTCATCCTAGTAACTTGATTTCTATCTCATTCTCTAGGAAGTTTTATTTCCTTGAACGTTTACTTGGACCACTTTTTTGATAAAACTCTTAGATTTATAGATATCCTACATTTTCCGGACAGAATATGATCCAAATCCTCAAAAGCGTCATGGAAAATGCTGGATAGGTATCTATAAATATAGAGTTTTATAAAAAAGTGGTCCAAGCAAACAAGCCTGGACTATAAAATGCATTACAAAGTATAAAAGAGATTTGTCCGAGTATCGTTTATGAGCTCACATACAAATTGAAGAATTCTGTTATTTTGTAGTTGATAATTTTATCAGAACTTGGCCAAATTAATATGGGGCCACCCCTAAGGTACCCTCTTTCCAATAAAAAAACAATCCGCGAAATCGGTCCAAGTGGTAAAAAATGAACATATATTAATAAATAAAAAAAAAGATTCCGACGAATTGAGAACCTACTCCTTTTTTTAAAGTCGGTTAATAAAAACAAAAATACAATAGGCAATTTAATAAATGACATACATTCATTAGTACCGAAATATTAAAATTTGGTGTTATATGGTTTAAATGCTACTTAGCTTCCTAGATAAGGGTAGAGGGGCCCAGAGACTTGCATTTCCTAGGGGCAGTTGTTAAAAAAAAACATGTTTTTTAGATTTTGACCAGGGCATTGGTCAAAAGTGGTTAAAACACGTCCAAAATTGGTTTTAACCACAATTTTTTGTAGTATTTACTATATATTAATATATTTTATATGTTCCTTTCATTTTATACTTTTATTCAGTCAGAGAATAATAATAGTTATGTGTGTATAATAAAGGAATAATGTGACAGTTTTATTTCATCGTGTGTAAGTAGTTATAAATAATACACACAAGGCACAGTAGAACCAAAAGGGACTCTGCTCTTTTGACAGTTCCAGATTTTTCTATTGTGCCCAACGGAATTTTCTTAAGACCCAAAATATGAAATAAATATCGTCGCCTTAGAGTGTAACCCTGCTAAATCCATTTTTTATCATATATGACATATTAATACCGTTCGAAAGAAAAAGAGATGCAGCATCGTCCAAGTAAAACTGCTACTTAAAATTACGATTGTAAGTTGTAGAAAAAAAGTTTCTTTCCATTACAACAATATTAAATTTTGTTTGTTTTTTCTCTGCTCTGTAAAATTTCCTTGTTGTAAGTTAGCAGGTTTACACTCTAAGGCGACGAAATGAAACTAAATAAATTTATTTTTGACCGCTCACTTAAATTTTATAAAATTGTCAAGTAGGTATCCATGGTAATTAATAAATAACTAATACAAGAAACTCATATGAGAAAAGAAAAGTCTTACTTTCGTTTACTATTTTGCGCGAATCGAGTATTTATTGTTTAGGTGTTAGGAAAAACAATAGTTCGCTTATTCTATGAAACCTTAATTCAAGTTAAAACTTGTCTCTGCCGTTTTACACCGAACATAAAGCAAGTTTACGCAATCAGAAAACATGCTATTTTCTTCTATAAAAGCAAAATTTGAAGAAACCCAGACAGACTGGAATATTGCAGCAATATTGCGAACCTTGCACAATATTGCAGCAACATTAAGTGCCAATATTGTTGCAATGTAAAAGAGGCGGACATAGGAATATTGCTTCAATGTTTCTGGAAGGTTTAATATTGCAATGTAATATTGCTGCAATATTCCCTTTTCTGTCTGGGAAGGGTCAGGGATGTTAGATGTACCAATCTCTTGGTACTCTTAGCATTTCTCAGGATCTTGTACCATATACCAACTAAAAATATGAAAATATAAAACAAATTATGTTATTCAAGTGATCACTCAATAAAAACCAGTGGTCAAAATCGGATAAAGTCCAGGACGGCTTAATGTGACCCTGTCAAGGACAACCTCAGTTGATTTCCCTTTATGAATCAACTACTATGCTACTCTCGGCAAAACAAAATCTTTTCCGTATAATCTTTCATGTTTTGGAAGAATTTTAGAAAAAATGTTTTCAATCCAATAAATAATATTATCTCCCAGTGCGGGCTTCATTAGGCACAGATTGTTGAAGGAAAGAATAATAAACATTTCAGTCATAGGTACATATATTTTATAAAATAATGTTGTACATAAATACATATAGGGGTTACAAATTTGTTCGGGTGAGGTATTCCATAATTTAAACAATAAAATAAATATAAATCTTACAGAAAATTAGTACACAATTAGTTTTGAATTATTGTTTGTCATTTTGAATCTTCAGGAGTCTCTTTTATTTTTAATACTTTTTGAGAAAAAAGTATTTTTAATTAAAAAGAAACTATAGGAATTTATTGTAACTTAAAAATGGCATGTTCCTTTTCATTTTATATATTATATTTGTTATTCGATTATCGGATGTTTTAGGAATTTTCTTAATTTTGAAGAGTTTGTTGAGTGTGTGTGCTGGCTTGCCCACAGAAATTAATTTTAAAGAGGATACTTTTACTCTTATATCTGTATTAAAAAGTTGTGATGTGTGAGATATCTTTTGTGGGTGATAATTAAACGACACCGGTTATATTTAATAATTGAAAATATGACCGAACTGATTTCATTGGTTGGTATGTTTTGATCATTAAACTAGGTATGTAAAAATGAAAATAAAAACATGCTAATATAACTTCAGTATCCACCAAATCATAATATGTCTCACAAAGGTTTGAATATTTACTAATTATATTCAAATTAATAAAGTAAAGGGTGTGGAGTTTCACAGTGAATGAAATAAAACTCAAAGAGGTTTATACAAACTCAATATATTTCGGATTATTAGTCCATCATCAGGAGTTTACAGATTAAAAACTGTTTGTTATCATGAGTTTTATTTCATTCACTGTGAAACTACACTCCCTTTACTTTATTAATTAATATTATGTTTCACCTAAAACCTACACCACTTTCCCTAAGTAAAATTATATTCAATGTAACTTTTTAAGAAAAAAATTTTGATTCAAAAATATTATCTGTAAATATCTTTTTTTGTTTCCAGACGGGCAGATGCTGTTTTAAAAATTATGTCAGCGAAACAGAACCATGGACTGTCTGTCTATTCATGGTTTATTAAACTAATTATATTACTATATAGATAGTGTTTTGAATTTATTATCCATCTCCGGTTCCTAAAAAATCCGATAATCGAATTACATATATACATATATAGGAATTTATTAGATATGAAAATGTTCATTTCTTTATGGTAATGCGGTCAATATCTCAGATTAATTATATTTTTATTTAGCTTTCTGCCATGGTTTCGAGTTCTAAACGGTATCCCTACTCGAGGCAGAGGCAAGTAAATATATATAATTATTGAAGGAGACAATTTAATTTAATTTTAAGATGTTAAGATGTTAAGATTTCATTCATAAATTAATTCCTGTGAATCCATTGTAATAGATTGATAAAGAGGGCAAAGCCCTCGAAACTATAGTCTCGTTATAAATAAATAAAATTTATAATTCCAGCAGAAGACACACTCTTTTATTGTCTCCTTCAATATATAAAAATTCTGCTACTCTCGGCAAAAACTTTCAATTTAATATATAATTATGCTAAATAAAAATATATTACATCGAGATGGTGGACGCATTTTTATTCAATTTGCGCTTTTTCAGCTTGTTTGATAATTTTTATTCGAAGATGAGTTTAATTATAAGATAAATTAATTTTAATTTTAAAATAATAAACAAATAATTTTTTGTAGCTACATTCTAAATATTATATAACATATAAAAATATTCCTTCCATTGAGTAGAGATTAGAGATCTTAAGTATTACAAGTCGTATCCTATTTTTAGATTGTTTTTTTTTTTTAATATATAGCAAGTTGCGAAGTAAATTGCATTTGAGGCACGAGGGCGGTCTTTCATTTTTGAACTCCCACCAGAATTTTTTTGGTATTTTGCAGTCATTTTGTTGTATAGGTTACTTTACTATAAAGTTCTTTAAAAATATGAGATTTTTATTTGTCCAAAAAAATTAATGGACCATCGATTTAAATAGAATCATCATAAATCCAGACGTTCTTTTAAGTATCCCTATAAAATGTAACTTTCCTAGATCTTTTGGGCTTTAAGAGCCCCCCTCTTCTATTAGGCCGCCAATGCTTATGGCACAATTTTATTTTTTAAAAATCATAAAAACTATAATATATAAATTTCTCTTTTTTTTTATCTTATCAATAAAATATATAGGTATCTAAATTTTGTTTCAAAAAGTTAAATATAATCTAATTGATCTAAAAGCTAGTCAGAGAATATTATATCAAGAATAGCAGGTTTAAAATTTAAAAATGTGTAAAATCTGTCAGCAAATTGGCAGTCACTGAGAAATAAATGTTTCAAAGAACACGTAAGCGACAGATTTAAATATTGAACATTGAGATAGCAAGTTTTATATAATATTAATCTAACATGTATATATATATTAACTCCCATAAATATATATACCTATATATATATTTTTTTATATAATTTTCCTTAATATATGCAACATTTAGATATTCATTTTAATAACATTATATTGAACGGTTTATAAATAAATATCTTTTATAAAAAAGAATCTTAAAAGGTTTATTTAAAATTGAAACGTTTCGGGAGAATTTCGCCCTTTATCAATGTAATTTTAAGATACATATTTAAAAAAATAGTCGCTTTAGGAAATAAATAAATATAAATCAATTATCGTTTTATATTCACTTTTTAAAGCAACTATTCTCTGAACTATCTTAAAATTGCATTGAGAAAGGGCGAAATTCTCCCGAATCGTTTGTATTTTAAATAAACATTTTAAGATTCTTTTTTATAAAAGATTTGTATTTATTTATATTTTATTATAATAATATATATATATATATATGTATTTTTTTTGGTTTAACTCCTTCGTATATCAAGAAAAAATATAGATAAATCAAATTTAAGATATGTTTTTTATATTGAAATGTTTATTTTATTATAAAAATTTCGAATATAAAAAAATGTCTTAAATTTTATTTATCTATATTTTTTCTTGATATATATACAGGAATAGTAGGAAATTGGCTCAAATTAAAAACTACTATTCCTGTTATAAATTTACTATGGATACGAATAAAGTAACATACATATAAATACTTAATTTAATATAATTTTCCTTAATATATTCAACATTTAGATATTAATTTTAAATATATTTTTGAATAATGAACATTTAAATATATATTATATTGAAAAATTTTTATTGAGTGTTTTATAAAAAAGAATCTTAAAGGTTTATTTAAAATTCAAACGTTTCGGGAGAATGTTCATCAATTAATTTTAAGGTAGGTACATATTTAAAAAAATAGTTGCTTTAGGAAATAAATAAATATAAAGCAATTATCGTTTTATATTCAGTTTTTAAAGCAACTATTCTCTCAACTATCTTAAAATCCCATTTTAAAAAAGGCCGAAATTCTCCCGAATCTTTTGAATTTTAAATAAATGTTTTAAGATTCTTTTACATAAAAGATTTGTATTTATTTATATTTTATTATAATAATATAGATGTTTAAAAAGAAGGGCAATAATTTAATTTAAGCCACATAGTTGGGAGGTTTCTGAACCTCTTGTTTGTCAGTTAAATAATTATCTAGAGAATAATTATTTAATTTTATTTTTTTTGTTTTTTATCAAGTATAGATAGAGTTTCGTCAAATACATGTTTTGACATCATCAGTATGAATAAAAGAAAACATTTCAGATTGAAAACAAAGAATTGATTTATAATTATTATATATAGCTGCACATTAGAGAAACTCAGATAAAATATACCTTTCTGAAAATCCCTTCACAAACATAAGTCCCCTAAAATATACATTATTTCATCAGAAACAAACTTTTCCAGATTTATATAAAATTTTATTCCTAAAGACCAGAGGTCGCCAACAGATGTAGTGTGCGTAAAATTTCAACCGAGATAGGCAAAGTCAATTTTGGAGTGCTTCAAAATGTTTATGAACAAGTTTAAATTTACCTTTTCCAAGTCTAATGTGATATTGGCGTTCAAAATTTCTACTACTATTATTAATAATTTAATATTAACCAAATGAAGAAGATCCCAGGCTTTGTAATGGGAATATCCATTTGCAGCAGTTATTAAAAATTCGAATTTAAACATGAATAAAAAAGAGACAAGCATCGATCTAATTTAATAATATTTAAATAGTTAGGTGTCGGTTCAAGGTCAAACATTTTAATAATAAAAAGTAAGTAAAATTTCTAGGTAGGTTTCATAAAATAAAGCAAATGTGTTTTGAGTTTTATCTCGATTCCTAATGAGGGGCTCAAAAACCCGAAATATATTGATGTTTATTAATTTCTATACTTAATTTGTATTAAATTGAAAAGTTTTTATTTTGCCGAGAGTAGCAGAGTTGTTGATTCATAGAGGGAAATAGAGGTTGTCCTCTGCTTGATGCAAATAAACATTCACACATAAATATAAAATCAGTGGCAAAATTAATAGTTCTCAACTTCTAGAGCTGGTCACTTTC
Organism: Forficula auricularia; assembly: GCA_024734495.1. NCBI lineage: Eukaryota > Metazoa > Arthropoda > Insecta > Dermaptera > Forficulidae > Forficula > Forficula auricularia. The sequence goes on along the minus strand of JALMQS010000228.1, from coordinate 951,761 downwards.
ACTGTCGGTATTCACAGGACACGAAATCCACTGCTGTTTTTTACTCCTTGTCAGAATTCTCATATCTTAAGTACTCGTGCACAAATCGCATCTTGGAAACAGGTAATAGCAATAAGGAAATAGACATATTTAACACCTCTAAAAATAAAATCAAAGATCATTTTTTCCGAAAATTTATGACAGTCTGATGGGAGTGATTTGCATTGCTTTATTTTGGTTTATTATTATTAAACTATTGAGTGGCATATCTTTGTTGAATTTTGTCTTTACTTAATTTTGCGAGATTTTGTTTCTGTTTTTGAATGAATTTATGTGAACATCACCACCAGCACCGTAAACATTGTAATACTGAATTATGTACCTATTTATGTATGTTTCTCTTTTATCTTTTGCTTTTCTTTCATTATTGTTTTCTGTATGATTTTCATGTGATTGTTCTTTTATTGTTAATTATATTTATTGTTCGTATATAGATTATTGTATTTTTTTGCATTGTTTATATATGATTTTGATGTTTTATTTTGTAATTCTTTGTAAAAAATTTATTTTTTTATTTTTCTTGATATAACACTCATTATACACGTATTTGACATTTTTGTAAGTGGACTACTAGTCCGTAAAATTATCTAAATAAAATATATATTATTTATTTATTTGAGACTATAGTTTCGAAGGCTTGGCCCTCCTCATCATCAGTCTTTTTAATTATAAATATTATTTTTCATGGGATCAGTATCAGTTTGGATATTGAAAATGTTTTATTTTTCTCAACTTGTGAGCCAGACAGAATTAAAAAGCATTTTTTAGGACACATTCTTTTTAAATATGTATATCTATCCTTTCCTAAAAAAGGACAGCCGAACTATCTAGGAGCTTGTATAATTTGTATTGATGTTTTGTTGACCTAGCCATCGAGGACTAGTGCCTCTAAGCAGGTCTAATAAAGATTTATTTATTTATATATCGAGATAAAATATTTATTTGTTTTATTTTGTGAAACCTACCTTGAAATTTGACTTACTTTTTAATACTCATCGATCTATCTCTTCTCTCATCCAACTCCAGTCATCGTTATCAAGAAGACCTCATTTTTAGCTCTTCATAAAAAGTGATTGCACATTGCAAAATTAAAAACCAATGAAAATTAAAAGATAGAAGAAATAAATGTTATATCGAAATCGACCACTTTTGGCGACCACTGCTCTAAGATCATATTTCTACTAAGATCATATTACTTTAATAAAAAAATAGAATATACTTTGCGGATTGTTTAAAAAAAATATAAATGAATTTAATATATTATATACTATGACATAAAATGATATAAAATAACAATAATCCTATACATATTTATAAAAGTACGAAAATAGGCATGGAGAGCGAAGACGTAAAGATTTGGACAGACTGGAATATTGCAGCAATATTGCGAACCTTGCACAATATTGGCAATATTGCAGCAATATTCCAGTCGCAACATTGAAGTGGCAATGTAAAAGAGGCGGACATAAGAATATTGCTGCAATGTTCCTGCAAGGTTTATTATTACAATGTAATATTCCTGCAATATTCCCTTCTGTCTGGGTTGATTTGTCATTTTTTGGATATCTATTCGCACTTAAAGAGTATTTAAACATTTTTTAAGTTGATTTAGCCGAGTTGAAGAAGTTCAGGATCTGGCGGTAACAAAATTGCATCTGCCATTTGTGGCGGTTTCGGTTCAATTCCTCGCATTCGCATAAATGAAACGAATTGTCGCGGTATTTCTGCCAATACTTCTTTAGCCAGAGCAGCTTGTGCGGAGTGGAAATCACGATTCGTTTGGAAATCCCGAAACGCTACAAATTGTACAATATCCCGTTGTGCTTGTCGTCCTCGATCGGAAAGTGGAGTGGTGTCCGAATCGAGAATTTCCATTGCGGAGAAATCGGCTCCGCCCACGCCCACAATAATAATTGACATGGGTAATGTTGAGGCGTCAATTATAGCCGATTTCGTTTGTGGCATGTCAGTGATAATCCCGTCAGTGATCATCAGCAGAATGAAATAATTCGAACCATCTGGATAAGCTTGAGCAAATTTCGCTACATGATTAATAATTGGTGCGAAATTTGTTGGGCCATATAATTGTATTTGACGAATGCAACTGCGATAAGCCTCCAAAACACCTAAAATAGGAAAATAAAAAAATTATATTTAGAAAATAAAAGATATTTAGTAGGGTGACTTATCTTTAAGCAACATTTTTTTCCAATTTATACTCAAAACCTTGTAGTTTATGTGGAAAAAAAATTTTGCACACACAAGATGGTGTCATTTATTAGATCCGATGGAATGGATTATTTTTAATTACTTATATGTCAAAAGGGTTTTTTTTCGTCCCCTGGGGAATCGAACCCGAGTGCCAGTAACAGCAATCGGGGCCATTTGGCTACCCTGTGAGGTGCGAACCCTTCTGATATATGAAAACGCGTTAAATATTTTACTCCTTTGAGTATCAAGGAAGAATTGATCCGTTTTTTCCATTTTTCTACTCTTAATAAATAAAAAAACCAAATTTTTCAAATGAGACTTATTTTCGAACAGAGGGACATTTATATATAGGTGAATGTTTATATTATAGAGTTTCTATTTTAAAAATTCATTTCAGCCTGTAACTTTATTTTTTGTAAACCGAATATTAAAATTAAGGTCTTGTTTTATTCATAATAAAAGGCTTAATATTTCATATAATTTAAATAATTTGATAAAACTAATAATTACTTAGATATCAAGCATTTGGTGGTGAACAAATTTCCAAATGTAGTTCATGTCAATATTCAAATCCGTTATAACTCAATAATTATTAGATTGATCAAATTGCGTTACATATGCAAAAATGTTGGGTCTTTTATAAAGAAGAAAATGACACATTGTATTTGAAATTTACTTGACAAACAACTGAGTTAAGCTGGTGCTTTCATTGGCAATGTGTTTACAAATATCAAAGTTTTGCTCAAGTCAATTTTTCATTCGTCAATATCTCAGTAATTATTAGATTTATTAAATTGCCTTTCATAGACAAACATGTTCGGCCTTTTATAGGGAACAAATAGATACCTTATTTTTGAAAATCCCTTTATAAACAATCGAGTTATGCGATCCTTTTAGAATAGCATTGTGATGGAAATGCAATATATAGTAATATGCATTAAGCAGATGACAATGACACCCTCATTAATATCCTTTTATGAATTATAGTTTTGTTTCTAGCAAAGAGAAATTTTTTCCTATGAAATACGAGTATACCTTGAACACGATGACAATATGGATTTTGTGTCATATTGACAAAAAATTCATGCGATACTAGTCCAGCTGGTGGAATTCGTGCACCAAAACCCAATACAGGGAAATTTTTATCTGAATCATAATCCTGTAATATAGTTCCAACTGCTTGAATTGCTTGTTCATATGAATTAGGCATCGATGGATTAATATGATGAAGCGATTTGGGGTCCTGTGGACTTCCATTGGAACCTAAAAAAAGAGATAGAAGAAGAAATTACTTAAAATTCAAATGTTCAATGTTTCTTTTTTTGCAAATAATCCTGGATGAATATATAAATTAACTTTAGATTTCTAAAGGAGGCCCTAGAGCAGTGATTCCCAATCTTTTCTGGACCAAGAAGAACAAAAATTTCAACGCCCCCTAGTCCATAATTGTTAATTTTATATGAAATATTAAGATATTAAAAATAAACAATTATAAAAAATATTAAGGTAGTTGTTCCGCCAAATGGGTTTTCTTAGGATTTTTGAAATTTAGAGAGATTATTATTTAAATACTTCTGCATCGATTGGTGGCAAAACGAAATTTATGAACAATATAGTTCCGGAGATATTAAATTTCAAAAATAGTTTTTCAGACTCTTATACTTTGCACTATACGGGATATCGGAAAATTTACATACATATTTAGTTATAATTAAGAAACCCTTCTTACCATTTTTATAAAAAACTAAACCAACATTAAACAATAACTAATACATATTTTTAAGACAATTTTGATTCATAGTTACAACACAGTTTCTGAGATATTAATGAATAAATAATGAAAAATGTATAAAAAAAATTTACACTAAAAACAATTTGGCAACAGCGCATTTATTTAACCAGCGAAAGATGTTTAAAGCGCGGATGCGCTAGATTTTTCAAAATTATAATTTTCATAAGGTGTAACGTAGGCGTTGATTACATTTGTTAAAAAATAACAAAATGATTTTTATAGAAATAAATCGACCTTTAAAATGTATTTTATCTGTCATTTTAATATAAAAATATTCAATCTCTTACAATGGTGCCAGATTTGTCAAACGAGCACTGGGTTGGCTAGAATCGGTACATAAAAAGCAAAAAGTTTTGGGCTTATGAATTATGAATCCTTGTATTGTCCCACTATAGAAAAAAAAATTTATATCTTTTAATTTTTTAATTTTAATGTGAAATAAGTGACCCAGTATCCTTAACTCATAGTAAATCCATATTAAATAAAATATCTATTTACTCTTATCTTTATTAAAGATGTTTCACCTTGCACCAACACCACAATCTCAACTGATTATGTTCTATATACTCTAGCATTAACTTTTTGTTAGTATTGTCGCGAAACAACTACCTTAAATATAATAAATTTATTTATTTATTTGAACACCCCTTTTGAATGCCTCAACTAACCACATTTGTCCCTGGATCCGCTACCGGACCCATGGAAGGCTCCAGCGCCCACTGGTGGGAGGTATCGCCCCCGTTGGGAACCTATGCCCTAGACCAGGGGTCGGCAACCTGAGGCTCTCCAGTTCCATGCGCAAATATCAATAATCATATTAATTAAATTGAAGAGAACAGAAAAAGATTTTTATATTATATGACCAGATCAGCCAGGGGAACCCGGGATCTTCGCATGTGTGCTGTGACGCCTTTATAAGAAAACTATTTAACAATTAATGAGGGAAAAACCAAGGCCATGATTATTGGTAGTCGTCCTTTTGTCAGGAGGCTTTCTGGAGGTGACCCCCCCTAGAGTAAGTGTAAATGGGCACCAGATTCAATATAGCGAGTGTGTCCCTAATCTCGGGGTCATCTTTGACCGATTCTTCACCTGGGAGGAACACATTAATTCGGTCAGTCGACGAGTGTTTCGGGGTCTCCATCAACTCATTAAAGTCAGGCATCTCATTCCATTTTCGACACGTAAACATCTCATCAATTCTTTGATATTGCCAACCATGGACTATTGCTGCCTCGTGTATGGCGACGTCTCTGGGACCCGCGCGGGCTTACTTGATCGGGCTTTGAATGCATGCGTTCGATTTATTTTTGACATTCCTAGACGTGATCATGTCTCCCCGTTTTATGTCAGACTTGGTTGGCTTAGGGCGACCCAGAGGCGTCTCTACATGCTTGGCAAATTCCTGCATCGCACCTTCATTTCACATCAGCCTGAATACATCTATAAAATGTTCACTTTTAAATCATCCATACATAATCGGGCTTTTCGGGCTGATTCAAATCGTATTCATATCCCGAGTCACCGGTCCGAGGTGGTGAATAGGTCATTCACTGTCACTGCTGCCCGACTGTGGAATTCATTACCTTCATTCACCCGTTCATCTTCATCATCACTTATCTTCAATCGTGGTCTCTTGGCATGTATTCGCGGGGGCGGGTCTCGGGAGTGAGCGTCTCTTTTTTGGAGTCTCTCTTTTATGGTGTATCTTTTCCCTCCTGCTGGCTCTCTCACCTTCCTCTCAACTTCCTTTCGCTGGAGCTTTCTTTCTTTCTTTCTTTTTCGCACACACTTGTTTTTATTTTTCTCCTCTTTGTTTTATGTTAATTATTATTTTTTACTGCTCATATGAGGCAAACTGCCTCAGAGCATTGTGTAAAGTTAAATTGTAAGAATTATGAATGAATAAATAAATAAATAAATAAGAGCCTTGGCTCTTATCCTCTCGACCACTGATCCCCTAACCCAGGCTGATAATTAATCTCTTCCTCGTTCATTTTTCGCAGCTCTGTAGTTGGCTTGACTAATTGATATTAATTTATTTTCTCATAAAAAAATATTGTACTGCAAAAAAATTCATATTTAAAGCTATTTATTTTAAATCAAAAATCAAATTTATATACTTAATTCTAATCAAATACCATAATATTGAAACAAAAATGTTAGTGGCTCTTTAAAAACTGGGAAATTTTGTAAATTGTAACTTTTGGCTCTTCCGTCTCAAAAGGATGCCGACCCCTGCCCTAGACCAGTGTTTCTCAATCTGGTTTCCACAAAGGGAGTTTTGGGGTTCACCGTGCCTAGGGGTCAATAATTTGTTAATAATTCTATTGATTGAAAAATTATGTTCGTTTTCATTTATAGGTTTACGCGTTTACCCTTAGTATCATTGGAAAGTAAAAATGTATGTGATTGTAGTTTATGTTAATTTATGTTTTCTTTCTGGACACTTATCCAGTACACTATCTCTTTTTTCACTAAAAATAATCAGCGAAATAACCAAAAATAAAATCAATCGAAGCAATAGGCAGAACAACTTTTCCACTTCTGATATGACACTATACTATTTTCCATTCGTTTAAAGTACTAAGAAGATATGTTCGTCGTTTATCTCTAATTTAATTTATTTTTACTTTTAACGTATTTTTTATGGTTTCCATAATTGCTACCGATGCTCATAAATGCTACCCAGTTTTTCAAACAGTTGCATTTATAGTTGGTACCTTGGTCAGACAAATGAAGAATTTAGCTACCTGTAAAATCTGATTCCAAGAGTGACCAATTCCAGTGCACACTCCTTCTAAGGTACTCTCTTATAAATGGGCATATTTTTTTAATTCGAAATTGATTTGCATATCAACATACCAGAATTTTATATGCGAAGTCTTGTTCTGTGGAAAAAATGAATTTACATTAGATTTTAAGTCGTTTAAATAATTTCAAAAAGAAAACTTTACTCGTGTTTTCTGGATTCATGAGATCTCAAGATTTTTTGAAAGTGCCCTCTGAGTAGACTTCTCGAACCCGTCATATAACACCTCCAGATGTAGACTGTGATCCCTGACCGAGCTATTTTGATCGAGGCACTGATTAACTGAATGTTTCAGTGTCACGTCTCCATCAATGCAGACCCCGGGGTGATTCGAATAGGATTCCAAAACGGGATTCACTGTATGACGGTGACTCTGGAAAATATTAATATACATATTTTGATTATTTTTGCATAATTAACATTCTGTAGAATTGTTCGTATTCTAATCGTATAAATTAGGAATTTTATTTAATATGGATGCAGAAAGGTAGAGCTATAACTTTATGGTTAAGGTTTTAGTAGTCAGGTTGATGATCAGAAGATTCAACTCATAAGGCCCAATATTGCTTAGGGCTATTTTTAATTTCCCTTTACAGAGAAGTTAATTTTAAAGTAGATTATATTTACATAGGCCTATCTATTCTATATAGATATAAAATGTTAGGATATCTGCAGATTCCTGTTAACTAGAGACGCCCAAACGAAAGGCCATATATTCCCAATTTGTGTCTGTCATGTATAGAAATGTTCTTACCGGGACTAGATTTATTTCTCGACCCCAAAAACCAACCACCCGAAATGGGAGAGGATGAAAAAATGAAAATTCTAGGCCTATGGTGCAAACTTAACCAAAATTTGTATACCTAATCTGTGGGCCCCTAGAGAAGTAAAAATGCAAAAATCAACTGTTAAAAATAGGAGCGGGGAATTCAGGGGGCAAGAATAAAGTTGATAGGAACAATTAAACCTCAGGGATAATGATGAAATTAGTAAAAACCAAGTGGAGAAGAAAATTAAGAGAATTTTATTGAAGGAACTCGGTAAATTACAAAAGCCCAACTGTTTACCAAAAACATTGCCCTTTGAGACGTATAAAAGGTAAAGTCTGCTCCCTGATAACATTTAAGAAATTCCTTCAAAATAGCCCATTTTACTTCGGGATGAATCAATCGAGATTTTTCAATAGATAAACCCTGATACAAAAGGTACGAAAAAAAACCGTGCAGACATTGCCTCCTCAATTAATTTAGACTTATGCAAACTTAAAAACTGGGGATCCCAAAACTTAGTTAACTTCAATGCAGGGAAAACTCAGTGTTGCCTTATTTCTAGGCGCGTCGACAGAAACCTCCCAAACATATCATTCGACTCAAACTCACTAGAATTCGGGGATAAAATTTCAATGCTAGGCGTAACTCTAGAGGTCTGACCTTTCATGGAATGACCATATCTCAACCACTGCTAAAGCTGCAGCGCGCAAGCTTGGTCTCCTGTTGAGGTCTAGACGCTATTATACTCCCAGTCAACTTCTTATACTGTATAAGGCTCAAATTCGTCCCTGTACTCGAATATGGCTCTCATCTGTGGAGGGTGCCTCCAAGCATCTCTCTTGCTACACTGGATGCAATTCAGAAGCGAGCAAATAAACTAATAGGAGACACGGCTCTAACCAACTCACTCAACTCCCTGGCTCATCGAAGAACCGTTTCTGCCCTTTCCCTGTACTACAGATATTATCACGGTGTCTGTTCAGTCGAACTGAAATCAATTATCCCCCCTCTTTACGAGAAACACGCGGTTTTCGAACGCTTAGCACCCCTTCGCTGTAAAATTGGATAAAAGTCGAACAAGGGCTTTCGCTAACTCTTTTATCCCTATGACCTCCAGAGACTGGAACTCGCTCCCTGCCACCATCTTTCCCGCGACTTATAACCTTCAGCTATTTAAGACCCGTATCCACAGATACTTTCGACCCCCGCCCAGCCCATAAAATTCTTTCTTCTTCTTTTCACGATGGAGGGGCCAACCCAGGCCTTGAGGGGCTGCACCTTTTTGGTGTAACTCCTTCTCTCATCATTTTCATAAAAAAATTAAAAAAAATAATCATTTCTTCTTTTTTATTAATTCCTTGAATTTCCCCCACCCCCACAAACCACACATATTGTTGAAATTCAAGAAAATCTCCTATTTTAAAGGTCCCCCTTAACCCCACAAAAAACAACAAAATTAAAGCCAATCTTACTTCATAGGAAATTGTTTGAGCCAACGCACGAACACCCTCCAACAGAGCATAATTTGAATTCGATGTGCTTTTAATTAATTTCGACAAAATACCCCACGCTTTTTTGATTTTTACATTATTTTGTACTTTTTAGAAGCGTGTTTTTTTTTTAGTTTTTTTAAATATAATTTAATCATTTTTTTACTTTTTAGTCTTAATTATTTTTTAAAAATTCTTCCAGAACTTAAGTGACTTAATTTAAATTTTCTTATTAAATTGAAGGGTTGTTTTTGTCACAAATATAATGAAACTATAATTTCAATAACTATTTGATTTATTTAATTGATAAACTATACAGTTTCGGTCACCACTGGTTGATCATCCTCAGTAGTTCTGGTTCAGTGATAAATGTTTTTATAAATTGTTGCTATATATGGTACATGTGATTGTAATTAATTGTGTGATGTATTTGTATTGAAGATTTGGGAATGAATGTTTCATGTGAAATGACAAATTCCGGTTCTTGAACGAGATGTATGTATGATTTCAAACTATTGTATATTTTATTGTGTTATATAATTCTTTATAAAAAAGAAAAAATGTAAATAAAATGTTTCATTTCAATTTTAGAACTACTGAGGATGGTCAACCAGTGGTGACCGAAACTGTATAGTTTATCAATTAAATAAATCAAATAGTTATTGAAATTATTGTTTTATTATATTTGTGACAAAAACAACCCTTCAATTTAATAAGTTAATTATTTTTATAGAGAAAAGTTTGCGGAATTTAACAGAACAAAAGTCACATTGATATATACATACAGGTGAAGCTAATATAAAGCGTGTAAAAAGTAACCACCTCTGTTTTATGTGAGACAATATAATCTCCACTTTCAGTTGATTTGGAAAAGACAAGAAAAGGAGTGGATTTGCGAAAAAACCACTTTTTCTTATCCAAATCTTTCCCACGGAAATGCATATTCAATTCATCTTTATTCGATGACAATTCTTCAGCTGTTAATTCTAAATATCCTTTATCTAGATTTGACTGCGTTCGGGATTGCAATTTCAATTTTATCTGAAAATTAAAAGATTAAGAAATTAATATTCTCTATATACTACTTCTCTATATATTTCTCTATATACTATATAAAATTATAAGGGTTTTATAAATACATGAATTGATTAAATACTTCTCGTGTTCTTAGATAAAGGAAAAGTTTTGAAAATTTCAGGACATAAAGGTAATAGTCCTCTAGATTATAGAAAAATCTAAAATCTTGAAAAATTTTCTAGAGATCTAAGTTATCTGAGGGGGGGTTTCTAAGAAGCTCTACATGGCTAAATGAAGCAAAAGTAATCACTGTAGAAAGTTGAAATTTAATGTTCTTAAAGAAGTATGGTTGCCACATGTTTTGAGGCTCAAAGTAGGACAAATTAATAACCAGAAAAAAAACACTGATGAATAAAAAAAAAGTCAGTATATGTAATTGTAAATTTAAGATTTTTTTACACATAATAGTTTTTATTTATTATGCCCGAACTTATATTTTTTATCACTCTTTGCACATTTTAATAATTCAATGTCATTTTGTACTGTTTCATAAAATTGTACGCAACTGTTTTACGAATTGACCATAATACTTCTCATTAGAGTCAATTCGATTGTTGTAAATTACAGAGCAACTAAGGAAACTGAATTTATAAAAATAAATAAAAACAAATTCAGAAAAAAATATTCCAATGTATTTTCAGAATATTTTTAAATATTTTAATCTAAATGCCTTTGTTTTGAAATAATTTTTCTCGTTAAAAAGAGCAATTTTTAAAAATTTAAAGGGTAAATAGTACAAAGTAGGGTAAATGGTTCAAAGTAGGACACACTTTCCCTTTCATGTAAGACGTCGGTCAAATATCGTAATTGTAGGACTGTCCTACCGAAAGTAGTGGCAACCCTATAAAGAAGGTTCTCTCATAAGTTCATAACATCAATAAAAATGGAAAATTTTGTATTTTTTACAGGGGTCCATAATTTGAAAAAGGGGCATAAAATACACATGAGTTAATGAAGCACTTAGAAAAAAATATATATTGAGAATGTTTTAGTCGTGGTTTACCTTTCCGTTTGATATAATTTGTCCGAGCGTGCAGACAACTTCGCCTAAAAAGTCATGATCCGCTAAATTGTTGCTTGTTGAATCAATATCATAAGCTTCGAATTTTAGTGGTTGTTGTTCTTCAAAGCGATACTGCATGATAAGTTTTTTCGTGAAATCAGGATTATGGCTATTTTCAATTCTTTCGGTTCGATGGATCTCCACCATTCGATTTTCTCCGTATTTTCTTGCATACACAACACACATTGGGTCTGATTTCGATAGAACATCGGAGCCAATTAAGTCTCTGAAACAAGCAATATATAGAATTAATATTAGTACATATACAAATCTAACTAGGGTTCGGATAGATATGCACTAAAAAACAGCAAAATATGCATTTAAAAAGATCGAAATATGCACTTAAAATATGCATTATAAGCCCATAGTGTTTGATAGCTTTAAACCGACTCAAAGAACGGGTAAAAGAAGAAATAGTTAATAAATTTATTTTAAAATTTATTGAACTGTATAATCAAACACATTTCTAAGTTGCTTACATTAAATCTACATCTATTGTCTGATAAAGTTAATTTTAACTTGGAAAATTATCTTTCCACATCACAAGACATCGTAGGAAGATATTTAAGGGCAGCTTCAACTTCAGAAGGGGTAAAAGGCACGGTGTCGGCATCCTCTCGCGTTTTCAGTTCCAAGAAAAACAGTTTAAAATTAATGTTAACGAAAATAAATTTAAAGAAATTCGGTTTTTTTATATTTTTTTAGCATAATAAAACAACTGCAAGATTTATTTCTCTTTAAAAATTTAAGAAAATTTCAATAAACAACTGCAATCAAGGAAAATAAGCTGACGTGTTCTGATGTAGCCATCCACTTGGCTTTACCTTACAACCTGGCCCCTCACTTATATTTAATATTTAATAAAATTATTTATATTCATGTAGGGGGTGGGTTAGTTTTTGCATTTTTAGACTCCTGGGGGCCCACTGATTATGTATACAAAATTTGGTTGAGTTTGGTACAAGAGCCTAGATTTTCATTTTTTGACCATACACCCCGCCCCCTTTTTGGCGGTTAGTTTTTGCATTTTTAGACTTCTGGGGGTCCACTAATTATGTATACAAAATTTGGTTGAGTTTGGTAAATGGTCAAGATTTTCATTTTTTGACCCTCTTCCCCCCCATTTTGTATACAAAATTTGGTTGAGTTTGGTAAATGGTCAAGATTTTCATTTTTTGACCCCCCCCCATTTTGGGCGGTTAGTTTTTAGATTTTTAGACTTCTGGGGGTCCACTGATTAGGTATACAAAATTTGGTTGAGTTTGCTCAAATGGCCTAGATTTTTAATTGTTAACCCCCCTCCACCCCCCTTAATTTTTGGTCGAGATGCACCAAAATCTAATCAGCTCTTAATCTCAATGGACCAAAACTACGTGTGAAATTTGGTTTCGATATTCAAACTAGTTTTTGAGCTAGCTCGATCCACAAAAATTTGGTAACGCACAGACTAACTAACTAACAACCAGACAACCAGACAGACTAACAGACATTTTGACAAAACAATTTTTATCTCGAAAAATATAATTTTTTCGATGTTTACTTATTAGAGCTTTTTTGTAGAGCGAAATCCCATGGTTTCGCTCAATTTTTTTAATCAAAATAGTTTCAGCCGTTTATTACCATACCATACCATTTATGACCATACCCTGTATGGTAAAGTAGAATCGTATGGTAAAGGAACTGTATGGTAAAGTAAAAGTGTATGGTAAAGTAAAAACATGCATTATATGCAAAATCCGAACCCTAATAATAACACATACTTTGATATGAAATATAATTTATATTCGTTAAAGCTATGTTTTCTTAACTCTTTTGATAATAACCATATTTTTTATACACGTGTTCATCGATCAGAAATAGTCTAGGGGAGGTTCTCAACCTTTTTCCTTCCAAGAACCCTTCTGCAATTTGTAAGAATGTCATTCGTTGCGCTACAGAATCAGAACTCGATGTCTTAAGAAATTGCTCTCGTGCTTTAACGTATTGTTAAATAATTTAAAAAAAACGGGGAACCTAAACGGGACAGGAGGAGAAATCTATTTTCGGGAGGCTTTAAAGTTGTTATAAATATTCTAAAAAAAATTAAAACTAGAAGATGGCATGGGTTTCAGAAATTTTTAAGAATGATCACTGCCGATTTCGAAAAAAAAATTTCAGTTGGTTAAAGTAAATATTTTGAAAGAGAGAGCGAGAGAGTATTTAGAGCGATAGTCCATCGAAACTTTTATTTATATTTTTGTAATCTCAAGATCTCACATCCCGAAAGATAAGAGAGGGTTTGAAAGTCAAAAAATAAAAAATAAATAAATTAGAGGAAAATTAATTGTAATAATAAAACTTGAGTAAGATACGAGGTAGGTTTCACAAAAAAGAAATAAAACAAAATTGAGTTTTGAATTCGATATATTTCGGGGGTTAGCCCATCATTAACTAAACATTCCTTCCATTGTTCGCACATTTGGGAAATGCTGCTACTAGGTC